>JAQQAE010004562.1:0-18613 GCA_029823295.1 Pseudamia nigra | reverse complement strand
ACCACATGACCTTCTTCCATTGCTCCAGAGTCCAATCTTTATGCTCCCTAGCAAATTGAAGCCTTTTTTTCCAGTTAACCTCACTGATTAGTGGTTTTCTTGAGGCTACACAGCTGTTCAGTCCCAATCCAGTTGAGTTCCCTTTGCACTGTGCATGTGGAAATGCTCTTACTGTATTTTCTTACTAAATCCAGGTGACGACTTTTTTTTTGGCCAGACAGTGTAGTACCCCATAACAACTACTTAAGTAGTGAGTAATTAGAGCCTAATATGTTTCATTTTTGGAAAAAAAAATACATCCTGTTTAACAGCGTCTACTGTCAAACATTAAGAAAAAAAAACTTTATTGACATATTCAAGATTTGATTATTGCAATATTTCTTTCTCGTTTTTGCTTATTTTGTTGGTGTTTGGTGGGTTTGTTGCTTATTTTGTCCATTTTGGTTCACTTGTGTTAGTTATATTTAGCAATTTTAGCTTATTCACATGATAATACTGTTAATTTTTGCTAATTTCGTTCATTGTTGCAATTTATAGGATCATTTTCTGTTGACTCCCATTGTTTACTTTGGTTGACCAAGTCTTAAAACAAAGTCAGTGTACAATGGCTCACACTCATTGAGGGTCCTTTTTTTCCGTCTCCTTTTTTTCAGATGACGAGGAAAAAATAAACTAGCTTGCATTGTCTATATATGTAGTTTTTGCTAGTAATGCTACAATTTAAATTCAAATTGATCCCATAATACATCTTCAAACGCGATAACGTCATGAAAATGTACTGCAGCATCTAGTGACTTTTCACTCGGGGCTTGAAGATATGGCCACATTTGATTGAATTGCGGGAGGGTGAGGCCTCCTCCGGGGTACATATCCTCCCTGTTGTTGAAGTAACTTTTTTAATCTAATGACGGTTCACTAACTTTCTACTAATACAATAACTAATGTCAGTTTTAAGGGCCTGAATGTCACCTGCCAGCCGGGCTAAGTGCTAAGCGACAGTGAAGGCCTCTTGTAATAGGCTTACGTGTCAATCTGGAGTGAATTGTGAGCTGCCGTGAACGCGCCGTGGCAGTGAACTTGGTCTGCGGTGGATGTTTATGATACTATAGCGATCATGTGAAGTGTGGCCACTCTTTTGAGTCGTCCTTTAAGAGCAGGGGAGCGTGAAGGAGTGTGAAGGAGCTCAGTCGCGCACGGAAGGAGGGTGTCAAAGAAAGCCCAGATGGGAAATGGGGAAAAAAAAAATCTGTGGAAATCAGTGTGTGGGCTTGATCATAAAAAGACATACAGTATAACAGTTTAGAGATTAACGAGCTTTGTTTTTATGCTGTGATTTCTCTCAGGACCAGAAGACGTCAGGTGCTGGAGTGTTTCTCATCCCTGTGTGTGAATGGGTGGGGGGGTCCTGGTGGTGAAAAAATCAAAGACTGAAGTCGACACAGGTGAGTCTCTATCTTTAATGCATGATGAAACAGGGTTTACACTGGGACAAAGTGGTAGCTCGTGCTCTCAAATTGCAGCTGTGTGTTGGGATTCAGGTGCCAACTGAACGAATTCCTTTAAATGAGGACTGTTATATAATGTTTACCAAATGTTTACCTTTACATTTGTCAATTTCAAATTGAAATACAGTATAATGTCTGCTGTATAAAAACATAAAAATCAGAACTAAATGGCTTCAACAGGCAAAAATCCATATTTAGTGTAATGTCCATTCCTGTGGCAAGAAGTAGAACAAACAATGTTGACATGTGGTGAATGAAACCTGGTGGAAGATCTGAAGTTTTCTGTCCCAAATAGTTCAAAACATTTAAAGTGCAAATACTGACACTTTATTGTGGAAAAATTGAAATGTGTGTGTGTGAATTGGATGTATTTGGCCTTTACAATCTGTAAGGTGATGAAAACTTTTCTATGTGCAGTTGAAATGCTTAAAGATAGGTTTAGAATAGAATACAAAAACATATGCATAAGTTGCAATGTTTAGTCTTTGATTCTGTCAAAATTTACTAAAATTGAATATTCTGATCATTTGAGAGCATTATGATGTTGAATGTTCTTGAACCTGTTTCTTGCTGCTGCAGGTTTTCTAATTTCTCCTCAGAGGTCACTTTGGCCGGATTTGCACAGGAAAAGACTTTAAATCACAACTCAGATCAAACAAATGTTATCAGCGGAGCTCAGTATCTTCCCCCCTTGTCACTACAAAGATTTATGGACTCTAACTTTGTTTGGTTAGACATGCTCCCACCTCCTCATGCTTCTACTCTTTGGTAAACATGCGATGGCATCAGTTTGTGTGCGGCCAACAGCGGCTCACCTCGCCTCACAGAGCATGTTGATTTCATCAGAAGCTCCTCTGGGGGGGATATCTGAAGTGCTGAGGTGTCCGTCTGTGGTTTTCAGCGAGATCCAGGTCCATAATGCATCCTGTGGCATGCACACATATATGTACACAAAAGGTCATGACTAACAGCAGCTCGGCCTCAATGTGCCGCTTCACCAAAGGGAGAATTATGTCGTGGAAAGGGGGTGTAATTGGTTTGTCCGCTGTATTATACAATACCTCATAGTGTAGGAATTAGGACACTCAGTACGCACACACTGAATACATAAGAGTGGTTAATCTTGATTAGAGCAGTGTGAATGCTGAGAAATACGGTGCCCTGACAAACATCTGTCCGCCACACAGCTGAGCGGGATAAACCAAAGTGATTATTGTGGAAATGTCAGGCGAGGTAGACAGTGACAGGGGGAGATGACATGAACAGTGTGATGACAGGAGCTCCAGTCTGTGCATTTCAGAGACAGACTTTTGGCTTTCTGTCGGTGTGAGGTCGCTTTGGTGAGGGGAAGTGTAGCTGGGTTTGATGGAAAGAACAATAGCGAAAAAAAACGTGTCATCTAAGGAGTGGAAACGCCTGATTTCCGTACTTATCTACAGGGAGATGTAATGACATAAATGGGTTTAAACCCAAGTGCCTAAAGCAAGAGCATATTCTATAATGTTACAGCAGTATGTCTTTCCAGCAACAGTGTGCCCAGATGTATTTTCTGCTTAAGAAATAGTCTGTATGAAAGCTGTTTACAGTCATATCTGTGGATTATCTAGTAATGGGGACACTAGGACTGAGCCATAATCCAATATCATCACTGACTTTCAGTGAAATCATATTGTATTTCACAATGTGACTCCATCCAAGCTGTGTATTTGAAGCTGTTTGCTTTATTTGAGTGAGGCGTCTTGTCAGATTCAGTACATCAATGCAGCTGAATTTTACCATTTGTACAGACTGATCATTTAAAACTTATTTTTAGCAAACATGGTTCTATAGGTTCATCCACGTCTATATCATATATCCAGTATTTACAGTGGGCTTTAAGAAACTGCGATATCATAACATGTTTGAACAATTTTCCATCATATCTTAAAATGAAAACAAGCTCCCACACACTTGGTCAGTCATATTCAGCCCTGTGAAGTGGTAGTTTTACTTTATTACATATATGGATGATGAAAATCATTTTTATGTAAAGGTTAAGGTCACTGGTTTTGATCTTATCATATAACTTAGACATAAAGATAATTTCTGGTTTATTTGTCATTCTTAGGTAAATATTGGACGTGTGAGACATGCTGTAAAATTGAAAAATGTTTGAAATTGATTTCACCTAACATTTTCATTCACACTGCCAGTCAAAAGTTTGGACACATTTAGCTTTCATGACATCAGATTCATAAGGTAAGTGGGATGGTTTTCACTTCATAGATGTGCCTTGTCAACACTGAATTTGTGCCATTTTTTTGTTTTTTCAGGTTGTTTTTACACCTAATAGTCCAGTTGACTCAGTTCCAGTTTTCAGATGAACCTTCTGAATAACGCATTCCCCTGCTCCGTGATCGTGTGCCATGAATTGCATGTAGTACTTCACACCAAGGACAGTTGTCTTTTTCCTCTCCTGAACTGCCACTTCTTCTAAGCATGTCACCTATTTTTATATATTGTTGGTGGGGGTTTTTTCACCTTTGTGTGGCACTGTTCTGCTTTATGGGAGAATCAGAGCCTTCATTTTCCCATTAATTAGGTTGACAACTTCATTGTTCCTGTGAGTTCTTACCAGCAGTTGTGATATATTTTCATCTGACCATATTTCTGTCAGAGCTTTAACCTTGTCCTCACTCCATGTCGGACTGCGAGCCATTTCTCCCGGCTATTGTGCTACACATGCATGCGTTTCGGTTGTGTTTACCCATTATACCCTGCTCTGTAGTCCACTTCCTGATTTTGGTTCACTTGAAGCAGACTGAGACCAGAGTTCTCTTCTTTGGTCTGCACCTGAGTTTGATTGTGCATTCACACTCCCCAAATGAACTTTTCAAACAAACGAGCTAGAGTTTGATTAAATAGGGCTGGTGTGAATGCACCCTTAATGTGCTTTAGAACATAAGTTCTCTTGTGCAGAGGAAGGGTGAGCTTAGGCTCAATAGCCCTACCAGTGCAACTACAAGTACTGTAGAAATCCATACCATGGAAAGAAACACTTAAATAAAGAGAAAAGACAGTCCATTAAAAGTTATCAGAGCTGGTGTAAATGGGTGATTTCTGACACAGGTGATTCTAATAAAGTTCTCATTTGCAGGAGAGGTAGTTTCATGAGATTCAGTTTTGTCAGTTCTTTGGATGTCCTCAGTAGAAATGAACAATGCTGAAAGTAGTACAAATAAAGAAAAACACTTGACAGAGAAGGTGTGTCCAAACTTTAGCTTGTATTACGTGAATGAATTTATCTTTGATGAATGTCCATTATTGTGCAATCTCAGAGGCGAATATGAAAAACCAGGTGAAACCCAACCATCACTATGTGCATGACTAGATAAGGTATGACCATTTCTTTTCTTTTATCAATGAGGTGACCCTTTGTGCCAAATCCAACTGGAATGCTTTATCCCGCGCTGTTTTATTTGTTTGGCTGATGTGTGACGGTTACCAGGTCGTCTCTGCAGCACCAGTGTAAGCCCGAGTGAATAATTGCTTTCCTCTGTGAAATGCGAGGGGTGCAGACATTCTGTTAACCTCTCTGAAGGGAAAAAAGGGAGGGGACACCAAAAAATCCCCTTCCTGTCAGTGGTCTCTGTTTCTCTCTGTTCTTGTGAGATCTGGAAGTGATAAGTGTGAGGCCTCTGGTAACTGAACAGGAAGGATAGAGGACTCGGCCTCAGAGCCCCTGCCTCTGTCTGCACACATGTGTCCACCTCCCCTGCACCGCCAGACAAAGACAGACAAGCCACTTCAAAACATTTAGGCTCATGAGAAAAAGGATCATCTTTTAAAAGCACTTCTTGACCAAACATACCTTGTGGAATTAAAGCATCGCAGCAGGCACAATTAAAAATTCTTTGTTCCTCTGACCAGTGTTGAGTCAAGTGGAAGTACTTGATTGTACAAGAGCAGTGAGTTTATCGTTCATTCAGAGGTCTGAATGGAAACCCGTGAACTGATAAGCGTCATTGTGCAGTTATAGTGTCTGTTTAGTTTTCTATAGCGCGGAATGCAAAGTGTGACAGCGGTCGACACCAGCGCCGTTCAAAGATTAGCACAGCGAAGCCTTTTAGAGAGGAAGGGAGCGTGAAAACAGACACAGCATATACAAATCATCTGCTAGGGGTCATCACATGTAGAATCCTCAGCGTTCTGGAGAGTTTTCCTTTTCTGAACAGAAAGCAAGCATGAGGCTAAAGGGTGTTTTATAGTTTAAAGCCTTTTGAGAAATAAATTGTCAGTTAGAGCTATAAAACTGCCTTACGTTAGAGAATGACTTAATATTCTGCTGAAACATGCTGCCTACTATCCTTCTCAGTCTGGACAAACACTAAGGGTGCATTCACAACAGCCCTGTTTTAATTGAACTCCAGTTCGTTTGCTCAGAAAGTCTGGTTTATTTGGGGAGGTGTGAATGCACAATACAACTCTGGTGTGGATCAAGGAAGTGAACTCTGGTCCACCTAAAATGGTGTAAAGTTTGTGTAATTCCTGAATTAGCACCATTTCTTGAACTTGATGTCAACTTGCAGGACAGATATATTCAACTATGTCTGTAAAAACGCGTAAAGGCAACAGTTTTATGGCATTAATGAACTACATAGTTTTCTGTAAAACAAACATATATGACATCACATTCTCTTCACGTCTCATTAATGAAGCATTTATAATAGGAAGCTGCTCGATTTTGTCTTCAGAAGTAGTGTCAAATAAATTCAAAAAGTCCGTATAATGATGTTATACCAAAAAGCGAGCCTTGATCTGAAGATCTACCGTGCTGGTGGTAACGTACTCTCTGAAACAACTATACATGATGTAAAATGATAACCGAGATATTTCCAGTGCAGGAGCCGTGGAGAGCAGTCGAGGATGCTGTTCTTATCTGAACCGTCATCAGTAAATGATTTCAACACACTTTCACTTCTGCAAACACAAATCCCACTGTGTAGCATTTTGTCAACAGTCATTCATGTAGGAAAGATGTCAATGGAAGGGAAATTCACACAAGCACAACTTCACCACAGATAACATGAATGAAAGACGTACTGCCGGTCTAAAAGTGAAGATCTACAAAAATATCGGAGGATTTAGGGTGAAGCCATTGTTCATTTTGTCGATAATGCTGCTAATTGTGTTGATTATTTTGAGCTTTTTTCTGATTTTGTTGATTATTTGGCATGTGTATTTTATTTTGTTGATCGTTTTGCACCTTTTTTGTGATAAATGTGGTCATTATCTTGATAAATTTGGCCATTGTCATTGATTTGGGTCAATTTTTTTGTTGTTTTTGTCTTGTTTTTGCTGATTTTGTTCATTTTTGAATTCATTGCAGAAAGTAAAACAATGAATACAACTGTGATAATTGTGATATAGTTACATTGAGTATAGAGAAATATTGTCTTAAAACATGCGAAACGAGAGCCATTTCATCCAAAATGAAAGTTTCTACTTTGTTTTGCTTTTGTTTTGTTTTCATTTGATTTATAAGTGTTGTTGGTTTTTTTTTTCAAAGTTGCTACTTATTTATTTTATTTTATTTTTGGTTGTTATTGAGTATAATTTTCTTTTTTTGATAGCCACTATTTAATTTCATTTCATTTCATTTATTTTATTTTGTTTCTGGTTGTTTGTGGTTTGACTTTTTCTAAGAACTGCTGCATTATTTTATTTTTGTTTGTGTTATATTTTTATTTATTTATTTATATTACTTTATTTTTTGATAGTCCCTACATTCATGTATTTTTTAATTTTATTTAATTTAATTTGTGGTTGGTTGTTGTTTGACTTTGACAGGTCACCGAGTAATCTGTGACTTCCCCTTAGTATCTAAGCACGCAAACCAAATCACAACTGCAAATCACAATATTCCCCAGAATGAATGCAATATCACATTTTCACTGTACAGCGCACACCAGCTCCTCGTTTCTCCGAAGTAACTTGACATGTTGCAGCTCAGACTGGTTCATGCAGCTTGTTTGAGATCTTCTAGTCTGGGGAAACTCAGGGACATCTTTTGTCTTTCTGGGCCGAGGCAGAGATCTTCCAGGGTGGTATCCTTTGCACCAGAAAGATAACGTGTCAGGGTGACAGCTGAATTATTAGGCTGTTAGTCACTGCAGAAAGACGGAGAAAGTGAGGTGGATGAACACGGGAGTACCTATCTGCAGACCTCAGCAGCTCCACTGCTGACAGGGAACTGCATTCCTCAACAGCAGAAGAAGATTTAAACATATTTTGGAAAATAGCGCGTTCACAAGTCAAGCAGCTATTTTTATCTTTAAGCCTGTATACAGTAATTTACATGAAGTTTGGATCAAATGAGAACATGCAGGCTAAAGTTCATTATGTTTTCTACGACAGACATGCATTTGTAAAGCACTTCTGTTTTAATTTATCTTTCGAAATGAAAGCTGTAGATGACAGAAGTGCATTGAAGTCAATAAAGAAAATATTTTTAGGCCCCATGTCTTAAACTAAGTTTAGCCTAGTCGTTAATCCCCACCACTTATCATGCATTTTGACCTATAAATTAGGGCTGTCAAACAATTAAAATTTTTAATCTGGTTAATCACAGGGTCACTGTGGATTAATTTTGATTAATAACGATTAATACCCATTTGTTATTTTTCACCTTGTAGGAGCAAAAACACTCATGATAGAAGGTGATATAGACACTTGACCAAAATTACTTATTTTACATTAAAATTTATATATTTTTTCTAATTTAAACTTGTGTAACTAAAGGAAATTCCACCTCCTTTGTAGAACTTAACAGAACCTCTGTAATGTTCTGCTGAGATGTTTTTTGCTTTTTTACACTTGGTTCATTGTTTTTCATCAGTAACTAATGTAATTTGTTTCAAAATGTGTAAAGACTTATACTTTTAAATTTTGATTGACTTTGAAGCAGTGAATACTGAAGAAGTTGTCAGTGACGTGGGTCAAATGTAATATAAGATTTCATCACTTTTTCCTTAATGTATGAGTTGTTGTGCATTAATCGCGTTAACACATTAATCCTGTTAAAAATTTTAGTCTAATTAATCATACAAATGGATTAATTCGGATTAACGCGTTAATTTTGACAGCCCTATTATAAATGTTAATATAAAATAGCATAATCTACAGAATTCAATAAAATGGTGTTCGCCTTATGTTTCCACTGTAGAACTACACGCCAGCAGGCATTTGAATCATATAGAGATATGTAATGTTAAAATCGAGTAAAATTTACACTACATCATATACAGCACTCATGACTAGAGATTTTATTTTGAAAGGTAAAAAACGAGCTGGTTTTGACTTGGAACTCTGAAGAAAAATTGAAACGACAGTCAGCGGCAGCAGACCGTTTTCTGATCCTGACCAAATTATGCCACCACTTACACCACTTTTTTTTTTTGACAGTAAACAGTGTTCACCATCATACGTATATATTTTATGTTTTTCCAGTTCTGGATCTGACATTCTATTGATTTATACATTTTATTTAATGTGCTTGTTCATACGCAGTACATGACATAACTAATTCCACATTGTGAAGTTATTCATTACTTGAGTAGCTTTTCATGAGATACTTTTTTACTCTTACTCAAGTAGTTATCATTACAAGTACTTCTACTTCTAGCATGATAAATGATAAAGTAACAGTACTTTTAATGGAGTACTGTTTCCGGTTACTCTACACACCACTGTTTAAAAAATAACTTCACAAATCAAGAAAGGAGCAGTTTGTTGTAAAATGTTGAGGCATAATGATAAAGACTAAAAACAAATTGTCTTCATTTTAGCAAATCAGTGGTTTTCTAGTAGAAAGACAACTTAAATGGTAACATGTGTCAAACACTGGCATCTGCCGTCTGCTTCAGAAGTGTCATGCGATGTTGGTGCGTGTTGATCACTTCACCATAAAGCAGCTGATTAACACGCCACTCTGACGTCACGTGATGGTCCTGAGTTATCACCTTCACCTCTCTCTCTAGGAGAAATCTGGAAGTTGCCTGCGTGACGTAATTACAACTTCATCTCTCCACAATCTGTTCAGAGCTGAGTCCCTGTGGCTGAACATGACCAGACCGAACGATTTCCACTTCTTCAACACATTATTCTTGCAGAATGAGGTTAAATTTGCCAACGTGGCAACCATTTTGGCGTTGTGACCACGTAAGATGCAAGTGAAGACCAGAGCGGTTTTACACTAAAGTAACTGATATTTTTAAAAATAATATTTATTACAAACATATAAGGCACAATAGTATTAAGAAAACATAAGGGAGTGCAAAGAAAAGCAAACGACAGTCTTTTAACATGTTCAAAAGGGAGTACGAGACGTAAAAACTTACTAAGAGGCTCTATGTTTTTGATTTGAGCCTTAAAGGTGCAGTCTACGATGTTGTTTGTGGTGTGCTGATATAAATGGTTAAACAGACGACCTGCCAGTCAACGCGGCTTACGACGTCACAGTTGTCAAACATCTGTACCACATGTTGAAGGAATCACAGGCTCTCTCCTCAGTCATCCTGTGGTTACATAAGCTACAGTCGCTAGCTCTGTAGTCGCTACAGCTATGAATGTTTCAACTCTGCCAGTGAGTGCGTGAGGTTGTAAGCCATGTTGAAGACCACCTGTCTAATTATTTACAGTGGGCCATGGCAAACCATGGGCTACTAGCTAGTTTGCTTGCATCGTCGACTGCACCTCTATCTCAACCTAAAATATTGTGTAAATCCTTAAAGACATATTTACAGTTATTATACCATTTTGATTCAACTTCACCTGCAGCCAGGTGAATCTCAATGCACATGGCATCTGACGACAAAATTGCTCTTTGTGATAGTCAATTAAGAATCTTTTAAGTCTCTCCCACTGATGTAGGAGCTGGAGGGTCAAGGAGCAGAGGCAGCGCTGTACTACTGCTGCTCCTGCTGCTGATGATGATGATGATGATGACCCTGCTGCCTGTCCTATGAACAGAGCAGCAGAGGCAGAACTCAGTGTACTGGACTATAAATAGACCCAGCATCATCCCCACTTTCATGTACAAACACAGACACTCGCGCTTGCATGTCTTCGGAGGCGAACTCAACCTTTGGTGATAGTTAGTGTCATGCCAGAACACGTCTGATCGACGGAGACACCGCAACTGTACAAAGTCCCTGTGTTTGCAAAACAGATGTTTTCTCCACTGCCTCACTTGCTCTGATGCTACAACAGGAGGAAAGCATTAAGCAACAATTGGTTTGGAGATTAACATCCCTCCTGGCTTGTGACCCTGTTGAATCTCAAAACTCGCCGCCTTTACATCTCACATGTCCTTGTTTAAGCACTCGGGTAAAACAAAGGCGCTGACGAGGAGCTCACGTCTTCCTTTGACGCAAAATGAACACAGATATTCCTTTGACATGCCAGCCATTGATACCTTGTCAATTTCCTGCTCATGATGAATAGCCTGAATATGCCTCACAAGCCAACAAATTAATTAAAAGCTGGGTATGCTTTAAGAACACTTGGCATTGAGATGCTGAATGGTCTACCTTAATGCATGAAATATGACCACATTATCCAGCCTGTCTTTTCTGAAGCTGCTCTATTCTGTCATCGCTCTGCTTCACTCACATCCTGGTGGAAGATTAGAACTGATATTCAAAAGCTCGATATAACTCCACCGTGCATTCATACTTGGTCAGTATAAAGTAAATGAAATGACGCTCGCGGCAGAGCTGCAGGGCCTTAAATGAACTCATCAGCTGATCTGACGGCCCAGTTCGGAGATATATTTACAGCAGGATGAAAGATGTAACATCTTATATCCGTCATCCTGCTGATGTCTGACTTCATTCAGCAGTGATGATGAAAGAAATTCTGTTTCATGTGTGGATTATTTTATTCTTTGTGGTTTCTACATACACATTCTATGTAAGTGTCTTTCTTTGGCAAATGCCATTTCAGGATACTGTATTTTCCGGGTTATACGTCGCTCCTGATTTTTAGTCGCACGAGCCAAAAATGCATAATTAAGAAGAAAAAAATGTGCATAAGTCACACTGGAGAAGAGGTCGCATTTTTTTCAGGGATATTTATTTTACAAAATCCGACACCAAGAACAGTCATTTCATCTTGAAAGGCAAGTTATAGTAATAATAGAATTGAGAACAACAGGCTGAATAGGTGTCTCATATGTTAATGTAATATAACATTTGTAATGTATGTTAACATAATATAACGTAATATGGCAACGGACGCCCCGCTGTTGATTTTCATACTGAAAATCAAGATCAAGCGAGCTTTGGCCCTTGTGCTCTACGGGAGGTTTCTGTCCTCCCTGAGCTCGCCGTAGGACACCTGCGTTACCGTTTGACATGTTATCACCCCAGTCAAACTCCCCACCTGCCACTGTCCCCGAAGCGGGTCGCAGGGGCCGCGCGCTTGACGCCAAAACGAGAGTCCGCTCGGGGCTCGCCTCCCCGCCTCCTCGGGTAAGTGACGCGCAAATGTGTCACCGCTGACACATTCGGTGTTAAAGCCTCCAGGGATGATGGCAGGTATGGTTGTTACTGGCAATGTTTACATTTTAAATTGTCAGTGATACAGGTGTGGCAGATGCAGGTAAACAAGCCTAGAGTGCCCTCTGATGGCTGTCAGTGTGACAAACAATGAACACATGAAATATTTTAATATATTAGTTACTGCTGTTTATATGTTGCCCCCCCCAGCCAGACTATGAAAAAAAACGCAACATATATTCCGGAAAATATGGTACTTTTCATTTGTACTTGCAAAGGAGGTCTACTACATGAATATTTTTTATTCATATATTTAATATTCTTTTAACACAAATCAAGGTTTAAACAGATCATATAGCCCCTTGAAGCAAATTTGTGATTTTTTATTTTCAGCTGTATAAAATTTAAAGCTGTCGATTAGAGAAGACATGTTAGCAATTACTTAGTTGCTTATTAGCATGTCTACTTGCTTTGGAGGACTGTTCTGTTTCAGAGGCTAGAAACCCATCACATCATTTTGTGGGACAAACACATTTTTGTCTGAACATTGGTGGGGGACAAAATAATCAAGAAAATGAAGAAAATAATGAAGAAAATTAATATAAATGAACAACATCATCAAGAAAATGGGTGAAACTTAACAAAATAACAAAGAAAATTAATAGAATAATCAAAATACAGTGGTGCCCCGGGTAACAAATGCTTCTACCAACAAAAAATTCAGGTAACGAAAAAAATTTGGCCAAAATTGTGTCCCAGCTAACGGAAAAGTTTCGGATTACGAATTTCGTATCCCATAAAATTTCGGTTTACGAATTTCGTAGTTTCGTAATAGTTTTTTTTACCTAATTCTTTTCACTTTTTTCACCTAAAACACTGCTTTATTTTGTGTTTTTCATCATGGGACCTAAGAAAAATGGTTGTCTCCGTCTCATCCTCTTCCAGTAAGTGTCTTTTTAAATCAATAAGTGTGCACATACGGGTGTGTAATACAGTGGTGCCCTGGATAACAAATTTAATCTGTTCCGGCGTCACGCTCTGTGTCCGAATCATTCTTTATCTGAAGCGACTTTTCCATAGGAATACATGTAAAACCAATTAATCCATTTTGGATCCATGACAAACTCCCATATAAAGTATGTATTACACACCCCTACCTGCACATTAATTCATTATTATTATTTGAAAAGGAAGTTGTGTTAATTATATGAAATGGAATGCATGAAATTAGTTCTAAAAATGATTTAGAATGTATTCTTACCTTGGCTTATGGCTTGTTAGTGTGTCTGTGGACACTGCACACGTCCATAACTGTAAACAACTCCAGACACCAGAGCTGCCGGCTCTAACACAGGCAGAGGCTGCTAACACAGGTGGCTAACGGCTGTAGCCATGTCAACACGGCCCGGGCAGCGTTAATAAGGCCCGGGCAGCGCCGTGTCTGGTGCCCGGCCCGACACGCCGACGAAAGGCTGCACAAGCTACAGCTACAGCTAACAACATAGCTGGTTCCGGAGTGGAGTTACCTTACGATGGCAGAGGCTAGGACACACAGGACCACGCTGTCGGGTTCTGCACTGAGGAGTTGAGCTGATTTATAGATGCCGATGGTGAGACAGTCTTGTTTTGCTCGCGGCTAGCGCTAGCGGCTAGCGCTCTGACTTCGAGGTCATTCTCGTCGAGACCTGGAAGTAACGCATATGTGACCCGTGCGTAGACACGTCTTCTTTTGTTGACCAAATTTTTTTTTGTTATGTGGTTCAAATTTTTTGCCAATTTTTTCTTCGGTGTCCAAATTTTTCATTGTCAGAAGCATTCGTTGTCCGAGGTACTACTGTACATACTTTATATGGGAGTGTTCGTGTGTCCAGAACCGATTAATTGGTTTTACCTGTATTCTTATGGAAAAACTCGCGTCGGCTAATGAATGATTCGCCCAATGAACTTGGCGCCGGAACGGATTAAAGTCATTAGCCAGGGCACCACTATAATCAAGAAAATTAATGAAATAATCAAAAAATGAGTGCAAATCAATGAAAAAATAATCAAAAATAGTAGTAAATGTAAAAAAAAATCATCAGGAAAGTGAACAAAATGAACAAACTATGAAGATGCGCAAAAATGAGCAAAATATTCAGGAAAATGAAAAACAAAAAAATCATGAAAATGATGGAATAAAGGAAATGGGCAAAAATATACAAAATAATAACGTTGAGAAAATAAGGAACAAAATGAACTGAAAAGGACAAAATTAGGTCCAGAAATGAACAAAATATCTCATAAATTCAACAACACAGAAGAAAAAAATAACAGTACATGTTATAAATAATTGAAATAACTGAGAAAATGAATAAAAAAGAAATGAAGAAACAATGAGAAAAAAGTACCCACAATCACATTAATTATATGAAGCTTTTTTTTTTTTAGGTTTTTGGGGAGGCACATGCACATTTCATGAATGTTGAATTCCCCCACACCCCCCTGAAATCTACACCTGTGTTTACAACCAAAAAGAAGCCACTGGATTGAATTGAAATGTCCGTCCAATCAGATCAGCCTCTTGTGACTGTTTACACAAGGCATTTCTATTCTGACTGGACTCTTCTCATTCATTCTCATTACTATAGGGTCTGTGTAAACACAGCTACAGTCCTATGAATAACAATTTCTTTTAAGAAATATTTAGCCCTGCCGCTTTCACACACTTTGTATAATTGATGCAAATACTTCCCTTCCGAACTTTGACATGGCTGCTTTTTATGTTAGCAAAAGTTCTGAATACTAATTTGAAGTGATGCAAACTCTAAATTACTTGGCTATTTACTTGCGGTGCCAAATAAAGCACTTATTTTCATATTTATGGAAGGGTTTTGATGTTTAAAATTGCACGCTTAGAGATTTGCCTCATCTTTTTAAAAGCTGCGGTATAAACTGTGGTGGATATTACCAATTTATCTCCTCCTATAATAGACCAACTTCACTCACTCAGATACATTCAGACTTTTTTTTTCAGAGCTCAAGAATTCATGGCAGACATGCTGATATTCATCAATTTCAGACTTGTTTGGCAATTTTTGGGATCAAAGGCGATGATGAGGATGATGATAGTGATGCTAATCCCACTGAAGGGGATGATTGAGTCATCAAGGCAAAACAGCTGCCTTATGTGCCGCCTCTCCGCCACTAATGGCTGATGATGACGGTAGCGGAGTGTAAGTGAGTGCGGTTGACAGCGGAGTTGGAGCTTCCTTGGGGAGGAGAGAGAAAGGCTGAATGTGAGCAGAGGGAAGAGAGGCAGCAGGGTGGCCATGAAACATTCATGCACCTGGGGACTCTTTGCATAAGGAGAGCAAGCTGAGCCAGTAATGAAGTAAGGAGCAAAGGACTTTTAATGGCTCTGTTTGTCCTTTTATGAGATTAGCTGGAGTCTGCCTTTTGGTTTAAATTGCATTAAAAGCCTAATTGCATACAGTGAGTTCGTGATGACTTGTACGAGCAAAACAGCGACTGCACTCCTGTAGTTTGTCAGAAATATTATTCAAATGTGGGATGATCTGCTTAAGGTTAGCTACAGGCAGAGGAGGCAAAAGCACAGGTTCTTTACAAGTACGAGGACAGATACTGTAGGCTTGATAAAAGTACTGATTCAACGTCTTTATTACAGTACAAATGCAACAGTGGTTCTAAAAGTGCATTCATCCATCCATCCATTTTCTACCCCTTAATCCTTGTGAAGGTCAGGGGGGTGCTGGAGCCTATCCCAGCTGACTTGAGCGAAGGCAGGGTACACCCTGGATGAGTCGCCAGTTCATCGCAGGGCTCTAAAAATGCATTTAGAGTATAAAACTAAACATTGGCCTCTTGAAGGAGTCCTCTTTTAAATAATATCAAACCCACAGGCATAGACTTCAGGGAGGATGGGTAGGTTTCGTCCCCCTTAACACCTGTAGAATGTCCATTTCACAAATTTTCTGTTTCTCTTTACTCATATTCTTAGTTGTTTTGTTCACTTTTATTTATTTTGTTGATTACTTTGTTCATTTTGAAGTTTCAATGTGACTAATCACTGCAAACGGCTGTCACGGCTTTGCCAAACTGCAACACTACCGTATATGCTGATATTAGCGATAAAGTAATTTATCAGCCACGATATCTTGAGTATCTTCATTATATCGCCCAGACCTACTCACAACCAAATTCAACCTTTACAATTGAATAAAGCAGCGATCTGAGATTTATGTTAATAATCATCTGTAATAACTGACAGGAATACTTCAATATGACCACATTTTGGCCGTATCACCCAGCTCTAGTACGGACTCTGTGCACTTGGATACTACCACAGGTGTCTGGCTGGTTATAACCGGCTCCATATGTGGACAGCAGAAGATGAAGTATTCCCAGCCTGTAACTGTTGACATGACAACGGTGCACCAAATGTGGACATCCCAGCTGTGTCGGTGGAACAGTTGTCCGTCTTAAACTCATCATGCCGGACAAAAACAGTGCATGTGCTTGCGCAGGGACTCAAAAGGCGAGGCAAGACGAAGCGGAGAAGAAGGGAGAAGTAATATTTAGACAGCTGCACGTGTAGTGTTGTATCGGTGTCGGTGGAAGGGGGGGGGGGGCAGAGGTGAAGGGATATTTTGGTGTCCTCAGACAAACACCCACTACAGTATTGATGTCACTGCAGCCATCTGACACTAAATCACAAGTTGCAGGCAGCGAGAGATTTATGGAAAGGATTTCTGTTGTCGAGATACAAATACAGCAAACAGAGTTATTTCTCAAGGAGCAGCATTTGTATTTGTATGATAAATGATGTGTCTGTGTGGATCATGGTGGAGGATGTGAGCAGCAAAGAGTCTGACCTGTCAGAAAGTAGCTGGGTTTCCATCTACAAGTATTGCGTTTTTAAAGCGGCTTTTCCGAAATTTGATTAAACGAAATGCATGTATGTGTTCATTTCCAACAGCTACCTTTTGCAAACCTTGGGAGGTGCTTAACCACAGCAAACAGGTAGGGGCGCTAGATCTTAAGTCTGGTCCTGGTGAACAGATCTGAAGCTATCTGCCTACCATTACTGCAAACGCAAATAAATTGGAAAACCTTGGGAGTTTTCTCCTCCAGCTGTGTGCTCTGCAGCTTGTTATTGTAGCATCACTGTGTGCTCATGAGGATGTGGTCAAGGCCACTCAGAGGAGATGGAGAGATCGTGTTATAGCCTTAGCTTAGCTATTAGCTTAGCTTGGCAGCTTAGCCACCGCTGCCGAGGTGTTTCTATCAAGGAATGAAAATGTGCATTTTCAAAATCTGCATTTCGTTGAAGAGATGGAACGCACTTAGTGACTGAAAGTGCGGTGATTGTTGTCTGAATGTCTGTAGGTATGATTGAGAGAGGAGTAGTTCAGGTGCATCAGGAGAACAGAGAATTAAAGACATATGCACAACCATATGGAGCTCCGAAAGAGATCCTCCCTGTTTTTCACTGCTTCTACCACCTAAGAAAGACTCAACTAAAAACTAATCAATATCCATTTAAGGGTTTGCTATATTTAGAAGACTCATTGCTTTTTGTCTGAACGGAGGTCTGGAAGTTCTCTTGGAGTTGCTGAATCCTCCAACTCAAAGAGTGATTCTACAGCCTGTGTTGTTGTCTCACTGCAGTGTTTTAATATGTTATTTCGGGTTCAAACCAACAAGTGAACCGGTGGACGTAGTGGGTATTGGAGGTAGTGGGTACAAGCTTAGATCACTGTTCCATGTACGAGTCCTGTGGTTCAGAACACAGCGATATGATGGCTTAAGTTCATTGGAAGGAAAATGGGCAACGTTTGATGGAATTAGTCCTGATCAGAGGAGTTTTTTTATGAAATTTCCTGATGTAGAGATATGTGAAAAGTAAAAAGTCAAAATTTGAGACTTGGGCTGTTTTTACCTGTTATATGCTGATTTTAAAAATATATTTGTTTGTTATCACAGGTACCGATTTGTTTCCTGAGAACTCATAAGTTATTTGATTTATTTTAAGCTCAAAAACATAATCTAATGTTTAGGATCACTAATTTTGCTGAAAGGTAATTCAGGGTGTGGCCAATAACAAACACAAAAAAATGATAATCCACACAATTTATGCATACCAACATACTGCAAACTATTTAGCATATGTCATAGTTTTCCACTATTCTAATATAAACATTGACTACAGACTTTATTTTAAACTGCTGATTAAAATAAAAAGAGCTGAACTTGGATGGTTTGCACCTTTTTCACCTCTAATGGCTTTATGTCTCAGAGGTTTGTCTGCAATGAAATTTACAAAACAATGGTTTTCTGAGGATTGCAGAGGATTTAGGTTCTGAAATAGCTTTTTGTCCTTGTTATTTGACTGAAAACAGAAAGTACAATTCAGCTTATAAGATTAATAATCTTTTGAGTGTTTGACAGAAGAATGTCCACCTCTTCTTATGAGAATGATATGTAGGTACACTCCTGATCAAAATTTTAAGACCAGTTGAAAAATTGCAACAATGTACATTTTGCACTGTTGGATCTTAATAAGGTTCTAAG
>JAQQAE010004561.1:0-18614 GCA_029823295.1 Pseudamia nigra | reverse complement strand
TCTCAGCCTCAAATTGTGAAGCGCCTAGAGATAATCAGTGATTATGATTGGCGCTATACAAATAGAATAGAATAGAACTAGAGCTTCTCTATATTGTATTTCATGAGAGATACACTTGCCCAACACAGAGGCACAGCTTAAGAGGTTTATCTATATCTGCGGTCGTCTTTGTGTCACCAAGAAAGGGGGTTGAATTATCCCTTTATCATTCTAGAAGAGCATGATACTGTACTACTTGATAGAGAACATAAATATAGGAGTGACACCTCAGCTGTACTTAAAAATGCAATATGAACATACATCTGTTTACTTTGAATTGATCTGGCGGCTGAAAATAGAAAAGTGAGTGTTGTTTCTCTCTGTTGCTTTTGCAGACTGTCATACTAGATTAAAAACTTCATTAAAATCATTCATTATATTTTGAGCTGGGGGTTAGGTTAATTGGTCACTCTAAATTGTCCATAGGCATGAATGTGAGTGTGTCTCTGTGTGTGTGTCAGCCCTGCGATGAACAGGCAACTCACCCGGGGTGAACCCCGCCTTCGCCCTAAGTCAGCTGGGATAGGCTCCAGCCCCCGCAAACCCTTACCAGGATTAAGAGGTAGAAAATGGATGGATGGATATTTTGACCTGAATTATTTCCCAACCCCCAAAAAATTCTACACGTAGCCCATTAGCCTGAATAGTTACTTTGGAATTAGGTGATTGTGACTTTATTACTGTATGTCACTTTACAAAAGGAAGCACCAGTAACTCAAGGGTACTCAAGGGTGTAATTTATATGTGCAAGAGACACAAAGCGCAGTAACCAATGCCATCAATGATGCTTCATGTCTATACTCTTCCTCATGATGCTGCCAGGAAGCCTACAAATAGACAGTAACTGAAAACCTACTGACAAAGGATATGCCAGTAAAGGTTACATAAAGTGCCAAGCATATTACTTTATATCTTCAGAGGGCCTTTGAACTAAAAACCCCACCCCTATAGATGGGAGAATTCACAAACTTTTCAGCCATCAGCCAACATTAACTGCCATCTAGTGTAAATTTCCCACACTAGTGTTGCTATTTGACTATATGGAAACACAGGCCCGGCTTTTCTAACCTACCTGCAGATCAGGAGGTGTGTATTTGTTGACACTAATTGGAGGAAGCTTTTGATGCCAGCACGGTCAATGGGTCGACTGGAGGGGTCTGCAAGCTTTCACACAAGCCCTCTATTTTTTTCAAAGGCCTCTGGACGACCATCACTGGCTTGGCTAAAAGCGGGAATGTTGTTGCTTGAGCTAAAATTAAAAAGAACATTCCTCTGCCGACCGGCTGCCGAGTGGCCTTTATACCAGCTCACGTGGCATTTCTCATTTACATTCATATGCATACAGTAACATCCTTACAAATCATGTTCAGATTAAAGTGGCATATAGGTTTTGCTACATTTTAAAGGTCCCATAGTTTGAAAAATTAAACTAAACGCACCATAATTAAAGAGGTATCTAAATTACCCCCAGATGCCATGTAAACCTATTATATGTGGTCTCTCATCTATGTTCATTCATGTCTCCCAACTATTAGCATGCTACTGCATTTCACATGCTACCAATTTATTTTATGTCAATCTAGCGGATCTGTTGCATTCTACTATAGCCAGAGTCCATATATATTAAGTTTACCTGGATGAGGGGATATAAACACTTATTTAAAGGTGATAGTGATGTGCACACATCACACACTCTTATTAGTAACCATACAAACATGTCAGAAATTAAATTTAGTAGCCCACAGAGAGCTATACAAATCCTAGCTAGCATAGGTCAGCTTACCTGTCCAGAAGAAAGTTGGTTGGTGTAGCTTTTCAGTCCTGTTAGATTCTTCAGCTCACACCAGCAATCAAAAGTATATCTGATACTTATTCAGATCTTACACCTTTGTTTATTGTGTTGTATCTGAGAAGAACTGCCGAACAAACAATTTCAGGACATTTCTCTGCAGGATTCACTATATATCTGGCAACCCCTGATGGCAATGACATGACATCAATGAAGTCATGCGAATGGCTGAGACAAAATGAAAGGTGTACTGCATAGTATTTTCAGGAAAACAAATACTACTGTGCAGAAATCGTAGGCTATCTTGGGTTTGTTGTTTAATATTCCTTTCTAATAACCGTAGACATGCACAAAAATGCATAGACACAATGCTAACTGTTCTGGGAGCAGTATTTGCAATTATCAACCTTTAGTTTGCAGTTTTGTAGGATTGCCAATAAAAATATGGAAACTAAAAAAAAAAAAAAATCAGAACTAAATGTTTCAACAGGGAAAGTAGTGCAATATCCATTCTTGTGGCAAAAAGTAACTTAAGCATTTTGACATGTGCAGCTGAATGAAAATGGTTAAAGTGAGCTAGATCTTGTTCAAAAGGAGATGAAACTTAACACTTGACACTTTGTGGAGAAGCTGAAATGTTTGTTTCCATGCTTCCTGTGGATTGTTTCTGGAGGGCATGTGTGTTGCATATTTTGCACAGTACTGTACGGTACATGTAAGCGTTAAGAGATGGGAGCTTTAATGCTAAAAGGGACAAACAAGTAGCAAGATAAAATGGCAATCAGTGGAAATGACCTGATGCAAATTATCTGTAGGCTGAGGAAACATCTACACAATGAGGCTTTTCAGTTTTTTCCACATTTGTAAATTTTGCTACTTCACTGAATTGGTAAAAACTGACCTTTTCACAATCATGTAAAATGAAATAAGTCTGGACTGCTGTGTGGGGCTGAAATATAGAAAAGTTTACACACAGACTGCTGGGTTGTCAGTGTAAACATGAGCCTTTTTGTCCTTGTCTGTGTTAATAGCGCCGCAAATTATTATCATGTTTAGTATGAATAACACGATTATGAAGTGAATGTGTCAGTGCATTGTTCCTCTAGACTGATAAATGCTGACTGTGAAGATACGTGCTCAATGACTTGGTATCCCTGTATCCTACGGGAAAAGAGGCCAAGGCCAACCAACTTAATGCGTGTTCCATGGAACACCGTGTACTCAACAAAGATCCACTGACGAGAGGATACAGAGAAGTATACTTCCATTTAAATGGGCCCCTATTTACACCAGCCACTAAACAAATGAGGTAAAGTATCAGTCACTGTTCTCTCGTCCTCACATTGACCTATTCAGCTGGCGGTAAGCTTCACTGACAGCTTTACACTAATACAGTAGTTGGATATTAGTCAAAAGTCATTCACTACAGGACTATATCTGAGCACCGACAGCAGAGTCACTCATTTCTCCTGTGATAAGTTAAAATACACAATTTAAACTGATGCTGTAACCAGTTTTGGTAAAATTAGCAATACTAATAGGTCTAAATGTGTGTTTCTCAAAATTTTGGCCAAAGAGCCAAAAAGAAGGATCTCCTTGGAAGCCAAACTTAAAAATCCACAGTTCATTTACTCTTTAAACAAAAAAGAAAAATACTATATGTACAAGAATGTACATTGAATTTATTATGTTAATTTTGATTGAATGCAATGGCTAAAACAATGACAAAATGAGCCAAAAATGAACGAAACCGTAAAGATGCTTTAAAAAAAAAAAAAAAAAAAAAAAAAAAAAAAAAATCACAATAGACGAAATAAAAACAAAATCAAGAAAATGAGCAATATTCCACAAAATCAAGGAAAAGAACAAAGTAATGACAGAAATGAAAAAAAATAAAGTGAACTCAAATTGCATTGAACTTGAAAAAAAAAAAAAAAGTGACCAAAAAGTGGACCAATAAGGATCAACAAAAATTTGTCAAATGAATACAACAATCCAGAATTGAACAAAATGTCTGCAAAGTCAATATAGATAAGCAGAATAATGGATTTTTTTTTTTTTAAAAATGAACTAAAAAGTCTCAGTTTGGGGAAGGTGGATGGACTGATGAATCTACCTCAACTTTAAAAAAAAAAAAGGAGCCAAGGATACCCGCTTTACATGATTAATCTGATTCAGTTACAGGTAAGTGCAACTTTGACCATGTCACTTGTTTCATGTGCAGTTCACTCAGCTGAAGCAGTGACAGCATATTCTGCACCATTCAGTAACAACCAATAACATTAGAACAAAAGGAGTTTGTTAGGATGCTGATCTGAGATGGCAGCTCAACACTGAACTCAGAAGGGATACAGCGTAAGTGAAAACACAGACAGTTGACATAATGCCATGGAGGAAAAGCAGCGTGACCTCTATTGCTGTCCGAACAAGGTGGGAGGCAACAAACCTCTAACTAGGAGTATTCAGTGGCCCCATCATCAGCGCCTCCCACCCAGGCACCTTCAAGAACAAAGCACCCTGTTCAACCACCAAACCCCTGTCCTGTGTCTGCCAGTGTCACTGACATGAGACCTGCACAGCAGCTCCACTACAGGGACAGTATACACAATACACAGAAGAATATCACATCTTTACAGTGTATCATGTGCAGAGTGCTGAAGTTTATTTACTCAGCAACATGTACGAGAGTATGTTTTTGCAAATAAAAAATTTACTCCTTAAGAGTAGTTTAATGGAATACTTTATACTTAGTTACCTTTATCACAAAAAACATGTACAGTACTTCTACTCTGTTACATCTGGCCACACCTGAATGAGTATGTAAAATATATCAAAGCAACAAAATGAATTAAATAGAGAAAAAAAACTGAATAGTGAATCAATCAATACAAAATGAGCAAATATTAAAACAAAATGAGCAAAAATGGACAAAAAAAAAAAAAAAAACTGTAAATCTTGAAACAAGCAGTTTAAATTCGTTTTGACAACATTGTGTAATTGTACATTTTTGTAGTTATGGATGTGCCACTTTATTACTCGTACTTATTGAATTTCTACAATCCTAAGTAGCAGTTTGCCCTGGATATGGTCCGTGATATTGTCTCCCACCACCGGATTGAAAATTGATCTTGGTGCTCAGATCCCAAAAACAGTAGCTGTATCATTGCATCTTACCAGAGCCCGTTCCCCCTCTATGGTGTCAGCAGTTATACTAGATGCTGCTTACTACATACTGCCCCCTGGTGGTACATCTGATTCAATTTCATTAAGGTATGCTGATGTAACGTTTTGTCACAACTTTAGCTTCAGATACGTTTTTGTCCTTGCCTTTACACTTAAAAATGAAAGTTTTGGGTTATAAGTACTTGTCAAAAACTCAAATACTAATAGAGTACTACCATACTGCAGAGCTCCTTAACAGATTTGCTTTTAATAATTTTAACATACTGCCAGCAGCATATTACTCGGCCGCAATGAAGCAATGAAGACAGACATTTAAAAATCACCACCAATGAGGTTTTATTCAATGTGAAAATCTTGAGATTCTCAGATGGGAAGAATTAGTCAATGAACTACAAATATGTTATAGGTAAGAGGGGTTTTCTTCCTCTGACTCAGACAATGACTGTGTCTGAGACACATCACAGTTCATTGCCACATTAAACCTGTCTTCTGAGCACAGCCTCCAACTATCAAAATATGCTTTGCACATTACAGTAAAACTTGGCACCTAAAGCGAACTAAATGACAAAACAAAACAAGGTTACAGGTGTAATTTTCTTTACAAAAAAGGTAAAATGAAATCTTACAAACTGTTTAAATTTACACAAAGTATATGACAGAGACGAGCGCTTTTCATCACAGCAAACTGTTTGTCAGACCTGTTCCATTTTACTCCTTCGGACAGTAAGTAAAGATAATGTGGGTGATGGGTACAGGTCTGCATTCAGGACATTCAGTACTTACATGTAGCACTTAAGCTGAGGACAAATGTACCATACTGGCACAGGAGAGGTGGAAGGGGCTGAAATAAAGGGCTAAAATGCCCATTAAAAGTTAAATATGTATCAATGGTGCTTTCTGGAATGTCCAAAAGCTCTGAAAATTGTTGAAACCAGAGTTCATTCAAAAGTAAAACTGACTAAGGACTTAGTCATCAAACTTGATCTTCTTCCCCTGAGGTTTGGCACCAAATCCACCTCCACCTCTTCCACCTACAATGAGAACAAAGGCAGATTAGTTTACCAGTCTCTAAAATGCCCATATTTCAACCCACTTTGAGGCATACATTTAATCCTACAAGTATACCGTATTTTTCGCACTATAAAAAAGGTGCACCGGATTATAAGGCGCACTCTCAAAAAATGATCCATTTTTGGTTTTTTCCCCATACATAAGGCACATTACGCAACACAAAACTTAGATAAGTGAAACTTTATTAAAAATATTATAAATTAAACATTTATTCAAGGCTTTCCACAATAACAAAAAGTCATACTAAAGCATTTTGACAGATTTTTGAGTGCCATGTACCACATACTGACTTCGAACCGATTTTACCGTAAGCACAAACCAGGAAAAAAAATCCATACATAAGGCGCACCTTCGATTTGTGAGAAAATTAAAGGATTTTAAGTGCGCCTTATAGTCCGAAAAGTACAGTATTACAAATTGTTATGAACCCATGAAGAAAAAAAAAAAAAACAAAAAACGATCTGATAGTTTAGATAAGATCCATCTACAACAATAACTCCGTTCCCCTCTTACCTCTGAAGCCGCCACGTCCACCTCCACGAGGGCCGCCCCTTCCTCCTCCTCTGCCCCCACCACGACCACCGAAACCGCCACGACCTCCTCTGCCACCACCAAAGCCACCACCAAAGCCGCCTCCGAAGCCGCCACCGAAGCCGCCTCGGCCCCCACGGAAGCCGCTTTCACCCTTGGGCTTGGCGTAGTCTAGGGTCACCTTGCTGCCATCGATCTCACCATCCTCCATGGCCTCTTTGGCTGCCTTGCAGTCCGCCTCATTGGTAAAGTCCACAAAGCCGAAACTGAGGGACAATATTAGAGTCTTACAACAAAAACTGTACAACTGAGTTGATATAAGTGAGCAAAAACTAGGGTATGTAAGCAACAAGGTGTAATTCATGATTTTAAAAAAAGTAGCTTTTCAGTCATACAACCAAGTCTCACTGTAAAGTGGAGTGTTAACTTTCCCAGTCATATTTAGTTTCACATCAGTTGTTTTTTTTTGGGGGGGGGGTGTGTGTCCCACTAGAGGGTGACTGAACTATGACTTTCAATAACTACTCATGCAAATCCATACACCCCTATGACTGGACAGAGCTGTGCTCACAAAAGTCAATTTTCCAAAATTACCCTTTTGACATCCCTGTGTCTCTGTCAGTGACTATCCTGGCTGCTACAGCACCCTCGAATGCATCCCTCAGTGTCTGGTCTGTTGTGTCCTCAGAGAGCCCCTTGACAAAGAGTGTTTTTGTTGGACCTGGAGTGAGAGACAGAAACCACAACAGAACGTTACAACATCAAACACTGACAGTTGCACACAGTTGTGCATTAAGCTCATGCCACATCAGGACTTGACTATCTATGAAATCTTCATAAAGAATCAGAAAGTCAATTTTTCATCATGCCTGGCCATTAACTGAGCAGAACAGTTGGGAACCCACCCCTTTCAAAATAATACAAGTAAAGAAATCTAGAGCACTGTTACGACTACTGTTGGTAAACATCAATTTCATATTGGCCAAACCTGAGTTTCCTCTGCCCCCATCTCGGCCTCCGCTGTTCTGACTGTACTCCAGTCTGATCGACCGCCCTTCAATTTCTGTATTGTTTAGGTTTTCCAGGGCTTCCTTGGCATCATCTGTGCTGTCAAACTCCACGAAAGCGAAACTGAGGGACAAGAGCATGAAACTGAACAACACTAAACTATGCAAGCCTAGAAATCTAAAGAAAAAAAAAAAAAAGTCTAATTTGCTCGGTGTAATACAATTTTCATGAACCTCAGCATTGCTTTCTTTTAATAACAGCCTTCAAGACATTTAAAAATGTTGCACAGCAGACATAAGCAACATCCACATGAAAAAAGGGTGGGCCTGTTTAAACTGTGCAGTGACTCTGCTTCTCGTGCGAATCCATACAGAATCATGGGAGTGGATTAAGAGGAGCTCATGAGAAGCTGGAACAGATAAATGACTAATAGCAAAGCATTGTCTGAGTAAAAATTTCTCTCCCATCATAAAATTCTATGTCACACAGATCTTACCCTTTAGGTCTTCCATCTCTTTGAGGAATCCTTATACTAACAGCTTTTTCAAATGTGGATTGTAGAGCATCCTCTGTTGCACTGAAGGCGAGATTATTCACCACCAGGGTTTTACTGATGCCTCCTGTTGCTGCAATGAGAGAGACAGGACAATGAGATTAATATCAACATAGAAGAGTATATTTGATCTCAGATGCTGCACTGGATTTTTGCTGGGTTAGAGTTAAGCTCTCCACAATTATTCACCAAGTTTTATCAGCATCATATCAGGCCAGAATCACAAATGGATTCTTGTAAACCAGTGCCTTGATGGGAACAAATGGGCAATTCAATAGAGCATCTGTATAATTTTATTTCAAATTGATTATAATACTAAATATGACACTATGACAACCAGTGCAGAGGTGGGAATAACTGCATATTAGAGTAAGTGTTCTAGAGTGGACTTCAAATGGCTAACACTATCACAATTACATATACAGCATCTCCTTTTGACTTGAACTTATTTCCATTTGTATTTACTATAAGCCCCATTAAGACTGATTAAGTATGGTGTATACCTGCCACCTTGGAGCCTTTCTGGCTCTTTTCTCCTACAAAGTCAATAATGATGGCCCTCCCGTGTATGTCAGTTCCCTGGGCCTCCTCCATCATTTTTTCTGCTTCAGCCTCTGTTTTGAACTCGATGTAGGCAATGCTATCAAAGGGAGAAATGAAAATTAAATGACACCAAGACAGAGCTCCACAAAATGGTTACAACACATTACACAATATCAACACACTCTGGAGATTTTAAATAGGTTGTGGGTTGGGGAGTTACATACTTGATTTTGTAGAAATTGCTCATTTTCTGTAAGCTGGATCTCAAAAATCAATATTGACCATGTGTTGTTGGTTCTTACCCTTTGTTTGCACCAGTCTGGCCTGCAGGTATCCTGACAGCAACAGAATTTTCAAAGACTTCTTTTAAGTCGTCAGCCGTTACAGAAAAAGGAAGATTCTTTACGAAGAGTGTCCGTGCATTCCTCTCTGTCAAACAAATGTCAACATAAACTCAATACATTCAGTGTTGACTTATGCTTTCAATTCACCTCTTTTTAATTTCAGACAGTACCCTGACCAATGTAGCTGTTACCTTTCTTGCCCTCCAGTGGGTTATCTTTGGGCCATCGGGCCTTCTCCAGCTTCAATTCTTGACCCATGACCTTCTTCCCATTAAGCCCCAGTGCCTTCTGCAAATCCTCCTCTGATGAAAATTCCACATAGCCGAATTTCCTGTTGAGGCAAGCAAAAGAACAATTTAAAAAGAACTTCATCTAAAATTAGTCTACATGAGTTGCTCTCAGTTATAAAAATGTCCAACTGCGTAATGACCCAGATACTGAATTTACATTACAAATATGTGTACCGTAATCATCCAAAATAAGAAAATTAAATGAATACCACTATTAAACACTTAAGTTTGGGAGTTCCATTTTCAAATATCAATTTTTCATTTGCCCCACATCAACATAAAATTGCAGTACGTGATACCAGCAGATACAAAACGTAAATGTATAATGCTTTTATTTCTGAGTTTTACTCACAAATGAGCTCAGACAAACGTCAACTGCAGCCAAAAAAAAAAAAAAAAACCCACTTACTTAGAAGCACCTAAGCGGACTTCTACAACCTCAAGGCTGTTCTTGGAGAAGAACTTCCTTAGAGATGACTTGATTTCATCAAAGTCCTTGCTGGCATTCAAGTTGCCAGCAAATGCGCAAAAACCTGGCAGAAGGGAAAACATATTTAGTGACCAATTTCATTATTTAACAATATACATTAATTTACATTGGACATTATTCAGAAAATAAAGGCACCATCACACATCAGTATCAAGTCCCTTGATCATCAGTGTGTGACAGTCTTAGTTCCACCCTTTCCTTCTAATGACAAACTTTATTTGGGGGGGGGGGGGGGGGCTGACTGTGAGAGAAGGTTACCGTTTTTACCTTTGAAATATGCCGCAATTTACACGTGCCTTTGGTCAACGAAAATAATTTTTGAAGTCAAGAAAACTGCCAGAGTTCTGTCACGGAGTAAAGTATCCATTACATCACACAGCTCAGTGGACAGCACCTTCATTACAACTGAGCAATACCAGAACAGCTGTTACTTTGGCAAATTTCATCACACTGAGGACTAAAGTTGCGAAGGAGCAAATCACTACTATGGGCCGGCTCACGAAGAGACAACGATGATACGATCATAATCGGATTTCTGGAGTTATCAAATTATTCAAGTGATCGTGTAAACAGCATGTGATACACTTTGAGATTAACAGCAGTTATATGATGAGAAATCAGCTTAAAAACACCAAGATTTATCCCCAATACTCCAAGGTCTTTGTGCACGTATACCCAGAGTGGAGAAAGACCTAACACACCAAGACCACATGCCTTATGAAAGCTGCCGTTTTCTCCTCATGGAGTATAAATGAAGGAAAGCAGCAACATGTAGCCGTTTTGCAGTACTACTAGTTCCCACATTAGAGCAGCTATTGCTAAGACTGTAGGTGTCATGTTCGACAAGCCAAGACAAGATGTTTAGAAAATAACAGGAAGATTGAGCCTTATGTCACTACGCATGTACTCCCAAAGAAGTCCGATAACGGACGGAAACATGTAAACCAGGGACACCTACACTTCAAAAATGCAATAATCAGTTCTGATTACTCCCAGTTATGAGATTTTTATGGTAAACAGGCTCAATGCTATGCTGATACGTATACTGTAACAGATTTTGGGTGTAACCTTTCACAAACTATGACTTTCTCGACTTGGAAATTTTTTTAACTGACAACATGTGTAAATGGTCAATCATTTTGACATCAGTAAGTTATACAACACTTGCAATCAACTGTGGTGACCCCCACCCCCCAAAAAAATAGAGGTTCCATGGGTCCAAGTGGAAGGGGCGAGACTTCATCCGAGTAATTGGTCAGTGCATTTATACGTACCTCCACCCTCAGATTTTGCCTTCTTGGCAGGTGGTGTGTCCTTTTTGGTTTCTGCCTTCCTCTTTCCTGGGGTGGCTGGGACTTCTGTTGACATAATGCAGTGTTACAGTACACAAAACAGTTAGAGGTGAAACTTTGACACAAACATTAACAAAGTCTGAAATTAACTTGCAACTTTATTCAAAAACAATCAAATGTGTTGATTCAAAGCAGCTAGGGATGTAACAGCGGTTGAGGATAGAACCGGCAGACAATGAAACATGCCGGCACCGAAGACATAGCGCTGCGGTTACTTTTCCTCCGTGCATAACATACAAGAGTACTGAACAAACTACATGTATGCCAAGAAATGGAGGTCGTCTATGACACGAGTTGGAATTCATCACCATAATGCCACTATAAGTGCTGTGCTTGTCCATGACAAGCCATGTTGAAAGTCCTACCATCATCATCTGATCAATCAAATGTAGAGCTGATCAAGGAAAAAACAGCTGTTTGATTACAGGTATTCATTGAAAAGGAACCCACTGAATAGAAGAACAAGTCTTGTTACAAGCACCAGTACCACAATTATTTAAGTGGCCAATAATCAGGGCAAGTTTCAAATAAAAGGTTGGCCTCCTCCACGCCATCAAATCGACGTGCATGGACAACGTGTCCGAATCTTGGTCACAAGTCAAATATTATCCATCAGCAATAATAGTGCATCTAATAACCATTTGGAATGCGTGTAATAGGAGTCCAACAGGGTGCAACTACAGGTATAAGCAATAAATAAAAATGTGTCTTCCCTGCATCTTAAAATTTAAGAGCTGTGTAATTTCAATAAATTTCAATGAGAAAAACTGACCTGCTTCTTCATCTTCTTCATCATCATCATCATCATCATCATCATCATCTTCTTCTTCGTCGTCGTCATCATCTTCCTCCTCATCCTCAGACTCTTCCTTAGCCTTGACCATACCTGCTTTCTTCGCCTTTGCAGCTGCAGGAGCTGGAGTGGTATCCATCTCCTCTTCAGAGTCTAAAACGACAAACATCGCATTATAAAACCATATTAGACCAAATTCAAATGCACTGAGTGTCTGCCATTAACCTGCATCAGATATTTGAAAAGGTGACATCATACATGCTCAGTATTAAGTCCCTTGTTGATCATCATGATTAAGTATAATTCTGACATTTGACAATAGTGGGGAAAAAAAAAAAAAAAAAAAGACTATTCACCATCTTCATCATCATCAGATGATTCTTCTTGAGCAGGTTTGGCCTTTGCAGGAGGCTTGGCTGCTGAAGCAGCCTTCTTGGGTGGCGGGGCCTCTTCTGAATCATCATCGTCGTCAGAAGACTCTTCTTTAGCAGGTTTAGCTTTTACTGCACGCTTGGCAGCTGGTTTGGGAGCAGGAGCAGCCTTTTTAGGTGGTGGGGCCTCTTCTTCTGATTCATCATCTGAAACAATATGAAAATTACTACATTTCAACAGTAAATGCCATAATTTGAGTCAAATGTGTTCCAGCAAAATGGCTAGGAATGAAACAGCGATTGAGGATAGAACCGGCAGACAATGAAACATGCCGGCACCGAAGACATAGCGCTGCAGTTACTTTTCCTCCGTGCATAACATACAAGAGTACTGAACAAACTACATGTATGCCAAGAAATGGAGGTCGTCTAATACAGTGGCCCCTTTGATTTTATCGGTTTGTTTTTTATTGTTTGCTGCCTTTAATTTTGTGACCTCTTGTTGTTATGATGATTGTGTGTTTTGTGTTGTTTGTTGTTCCATCTCTACTCTGTCCACTAACCCCAACCGGTCGAGGCAGATGGCCGCCTACCCTGAGCCGCTGGTTCTGCTGGAGGTTTTTCCTCCCCCTGTCGCCTTTGGCTTGCTCTCGGTGGTTCTGTTGGGTTTACTCTCTGTATAGTCATAAGATATCGGCCTTGAATTGTGAAGCGCCTAGAGCTAATCAGTGATTATGATTGGCGCTATACAAATAGAATAGCTTCATCGCAAGGGTTACATTCTAAAAATAACCAGCGACAGGCGAAATCCATGAAGTAGATTCCTACGGAAAAACTGTTTCCAGACCCAAACATTTGTTTGACGGAAAAAAAAAAAAAAAAAAACACCACGATGGCCTCCAGAAACAATTTAATTTCAACGATCAACCTACGAAGCTGGACTGACAAGAAACCACCAGTAGTGACCCACGCGTCACAGGCCCCGCCCCCCCCGCAGGGAGAAAACCCGCAAATACACAGTGCTTCAGAGTCACACCGCCAGCGAACACCCATGGAGGCCCGGCAAAGCTGAACGCACTATGCACTGCACAGCACAGGAGACAGAGGAGATGACTATGGCCTTAGCCAATCAGGACGCAGAACGCAATGCGCGGGTTCTCCTTTAGCCAATCAGGACGCAGAACGCAATGCGCGGGTTCTCCTTTAGCCAATCAGGACACAAAATGTGCATTCATATGCTTGTATAAAAAGTACATGAAAATTGCACAAAAAAAATCTGCGAAACAGCGAGGCCGTGGAAGGTGAACCACAATACAGCGAGGGGCCACTGTATTTACAGTTATGAAAGTTGGAATTAATTCATCCAACCTGACTATAAATGCTGTGCTTAGCCACACAAAACACCATGTTGCAGATCCTACCATCATCATCGTCATCAGACTCTTCAACCTTTGCTGGAGCGGGTTTAGCCAGTGTTACTTTTGCAGGTGTCTTCTTTGGTGGTGGTGCCTCCTCTTCAGACTCTTCTTCTGTGGGTTTATAGACAAACTGACACTTAAGGTTGTCTAATCACATGGTACAGATCCACATACCAAACATAAAATTGTCAAATGTGAGGCGCCATAATGCCAAAATTAAACTGAGCATGGGCTAAGGGTGCTAAATAAATGATTATGTGAACTTGTTGATACTGAACAGAATTATCGTGGGGTGGCTGTGGTAGAGCGGGTTGCCCATGAACCAGAAGTGTAGCGGTTCGTTCCCCTCATGTCCACAGCCATGTCCAAAGTGTCCTTGAGCAATACACTGAGCCCCAACCTCTGCCCAGTGAGTGTCACTGGTGCATGAATGGAAAGCAGTGTAAAGCGCTTTGAGTGCTGTAGGGCAGAAATGCACTATTTAAGTGCAAGACCATTTACCATTACTGTACTAGAAAGACATACCTAAATGCTCAGTGTACCCACTGCATTAAATAATTAATGACTTCAGTCAGATGACACTGAAATTGATCTTGGTTCAAGGCAAAAACAGCCTTCACCATTTTTCAGTTTAAAGCTGTGCATCATAATGTGAAAGTCAAATCGCAAGTAGCGTAATATTTTAAATTTGTGACAGTTTATAAAAAAAAGCAGAGCACAAAAAAAAACCAAAAAAGACAACAATGTCTGACCAGCCTAATTAGGGATAGGATGGGAGCATTGCTGTCTATTTTCAATCACCATAAACGCTCAGTATCAAATACTCCTCTGACTGACAAATAGATTTCGTATCATGGTCAATCATGTGACATGTAGAACTTCCCGCTGAGATTCACACTGTTGCTACATCCTGTGGACCTTGAATTCAATCAACTTTAAATTGTGTTACTCACCAGATTCATCATCATCATCATCATCATCAGAACTTTCTGCTTTTTTGGCTGCAGTGCCATTTTTTACAACTGGAGCAGCTTTAGCCGGAGTGGCTTTTTTAACCGCTTTCGGTGGAGGACTCTGTAATTTATGTAAAGGAAAAAAGTTATTTTTTAAATCTAGATAAATGCAAAAATACTTTAAATTCAGTAAGAACGTGAACGTACCTCCTCCTCATCACTACTGTCCTCTTCACTGGATTCCTCCTCCACTTCTTTTGGGGGTGGAGGAGCCTTTTTCTTTGGATTTGCTTGTTTATTTGCTGCCTGTATTAAGAGTAAAACAATTGTGACAATAAAATCAGTTGATGCTTACTTGTACGAAAGAAAAGTTTAGCTGTGAATGTGAGAAGGGGGTGTAGTACCATAGGTGTCCTTGCACTATGTTTGCTGACACAACAAGTGATATAACTACTGACATCTTTTCATTTAAGCACTAGGCAACCGTTTGTTCTTAAACTGTTGGTTTCGACGTTTAAGCAACTACTTTCGATGAGTGAACAGGAGGTACGTTTATGGAAATGTGTGTAAGGTCAGCAAATCTTTTTCCTGGGTCGTGTGCTTTCACCGCGTGCGTCTCACAGCAGGAGCAAAACCCACGTGGAGCCCAGGCTGCTAGCATGCGAGCTAATCAACTGTTTGGAGTCAAGCTTTACCATTACGAATAAAATACAACGGCTCTAAACACAACAAGCAGCAACTTATTCTTAACCGACCTGTTTACAAGAGTAAGACAATTTCGCAGTGCGTAACATTTGCTCAATATTAAATGAAACGAGCTTCAGCTTTCCATCTGTTCACCATCGAGCAAATGCTAAGGAGACTACCAGCTACACGTTGGAGAAACAGTGTGTATTAAAATAAACTAGGTCAATTACTTAGGTAGATGTCAAGGTCTTCAGGCCTGTGTGACAAATAATTTACTTTACCCTCGTGTAGCTCAAACCCCATGTTTTAATCGTGAACGCGCACGAATGCCATCTTGAATGGTTAGCAGAGCAGGCCCGACAGCCACAGCAACGAACAAACATGGCTGATCTAAACCTCAAAACCGATTAATAGTGTACAACCAAATACCAGATTACTCAAACAAATCAGTGTGCACAGAAATGATCTAATGCACCAAAGAAATCATTTTGATGGAGGAGACGTTTTGTTCTACCGCAGGGTTTTCTTCTCTTGCACAGAAAACGCAGAAACGCAGCTTAAGGCCTCATTGACAAACAGTTTCCAGTGCGTTCCATCTGCACCCATTACACAGCCACACGAACACGGGGTGGTCTTACCTTCGCTAACTTCACCATGGTGCTGCTGTGTGTGTTTCAAAGAAACACGAGGAACTGGACGTAAAGAAACAAGTAACGAAACAGCTAACGCATGCACGTGGCCCAACCTTCACAGTCGAACAGAAAAGACAAGGCTCGAAGACAAGCTCGTTACTCTCCTTCTCTGCGCGTTCACGCGGCCCGCCCACGGGATGCGTGTTCACCAATCACAGTGAGAAAAACTGGCCTCGTGTCTCCGCCTCGCCTCCACAATGAACAGCGTGGAATTTATGACTACGTTGGAACAAGTCATTTTGTGAACTTTACAAACCATTAATTGTACTGTATCTGTCAAAGCCTACATTTACAAAGTGCAGCAACAAAAGGCAGTGAGTCTATGACCAGATATTTTGAAAGGATAAAAGACAAGTTATTTTGCATATGGTACAGTAATGTAGCATCCAGTTCAGGGGGAAGTTCAGCTGTTTATACAAACCATGTGGTCACAGTTGCCATAAACCATCAACTACACAGGCCCATAAGCATGGTTTGTTCACACAAGAGATCGATAAGGCATTATCTATTAAAATTCTATACAAAAACTGCCTAATCACAATATTTCATTTTTAATTTAAATGCATCCTTAATCAGCTAACCATAAGAGAAGCATGAAGTTTTTTTTATTATACTATTCTTAATGTATTGCATTACTTTTGTCTTTTTTTTCCTGTTTCTGCATGTCTACACAGTAACACATTGGTTGACAGTTGTATGAAAGGTTAACAGTCTGCAAAATCATGTGAGCCGGTTTCGCATTCACAGTTTAAATAAAACCAAGACGAAGCTATTCTGGTTTAAAGTAATCCACACTAATCCAATGGCTTTCTGAGATGTTACTTAACTTTAGGCCATGTCCACATGTAGTCAGAATCCCCTGCCCGTCCGTTTTCATTTATAACATCATACACATGAGATCATTTTCAGAAAAGTGTTTATCCACACTAACCTGCATACAGTGGGGCACACAATGCCCCTTTTCCACTAGTACCTACTCAGCTCGCTTTGGGAGCGTTTCCATTAGTACCTGTTACCAGGTACTTTTTAAATACCTGCTCGACCAGGGTTCCAAGCGAGCTGAGTCGAGTAGAGAACGTCACGTACGCAGGCTGTAGGCCACAGATTGGCTAGGGAGTGGCGTCACTGGACGCGTCTCAAGAGCGACTCCGACACAACAAGGATCTGCGCCATTTTTACGGTAAAAACATTTCAAGAGCAACCGTATATTTGTGTCATCGCTACTTGTATTAATCGACAATGGCAACGTGTAAATCCACACCGTGTCCAACGACGAGGTACAGACGTTTGTGTGTCTGGTGACTGAGACAGAATTCAGAGGCAGCTGGATGGAACCGCAAGACACGACTAGAAGTGGCTCAATCTAATGGAAACGACTGAGAACCTGATAATGGTGAATGTTTTTGACTTAACGCTAAAGCATCTTTAATGTTACTTATCCTCACGGTGATAAACTCACTATGGACAAACAGTGATATTTTTAAAGCAACGTCGTTGTCCTGTGCTCGCAGACAATGGACTAGGTTAGTTAGTTTAGCCACCAATGCTAATGCTGTGCTCTGCCTGTATTTGTTGCTCGCTGTCTAACAAGTATCACTACTGAAAACAACAAGTAATGTCAACAACATCTGACAAACAAGACAATGGTAGTACTAGTAAAAAACTTTGTGATGTGTTGCAGATTTGTGCTCTGCGTGTGTTAAAGTTCTGTGTTTGGGTGTGTTTTCCAGCTGTGCTACATCGGCTTCGACACAGCGATGTGTTTTCACCGGTAAGAAATAAACACTGACTTTAAGCTGCAAGTATATTTCCCCAATACAGTACTTCAAAAAAATCCTGCTTTGTATTTTCTATTCTCACACAGATGAAGACTGAGGATGAACCAGACCACCATCAGATCACAGAAATTCACCCGATCCTAGGAATTCACACCTATAATGAACTGAACATCAATGTATATAGTTTTGTTTTTCTGCTCACAAATAAAGAATCCCACTGTTAGTGATTGTCATGCTTTTCTGTTCAGTCTGAAATACACTTGTTGGAGTTGTGAATATTTGTTATCATTTCCCTCAATGAACTCATATTAACTTTCACGTATAACTTTAATTTTTATATACTGAATTATTCTTTTTCTACTTTGTACCTTTGCACTGAGTGATGTACTTTTCCACTAAGAGCAGTATTTTTACACTGACCCTTGTTTTGTCTATATCTCATGGACTGTGTGCGTACTATTAACCAGTGATATGTGACTATGCCCTTTTTGTGTTTTAATAAAACATCTGAGCGAAGGACGCACTGATTAGGGCTGTTCGGTCCCTGTATGACCGGTGTCAGAGTCTGGTCTGCATTGCCAGCAGTGTCGGACTCGTTTCCGGTGAGGGTTGGACTCTGCCAGGGCTGCCCTTTGTCACTGATTCTGTTCACAATTTTTATGGACAGAATTTCTAGGCGCAGCCAGGGCGTCGAGGGGGTCCGGTTTGGTGACCTCAGGATTGGATCTC
>JAQQAE010004560.1:0-18614 GCA_029823295.1 Pseudamia nigra | reverse complement strand
GTATTCCTATGGAAAAGGTCCATTTGCATAACAAAAAATTTGCATACAGAACGTGACGCCGGAACGGATTAAATTCATTGTGCGAGGTACCACTGTATTTTGTCTTTTTGCCTTTTTATGTCTTTTTACTTTTTTTTGCATCTTAGTTTTGACTTGTTGCATTTTTTTACAAATAATTTAAACCCACATCAAACACCTAGTGTTAATTGTCAATATTTCCTGATATAAAATTTTCACATCTTTTTGTGTCTTTTTCTTCACTTTCATCTATTACATGTTTTTATGTCATTTGCATCTTGTCATCTTCATCCTTTGCTTTGTCTGCATTCTTTTGTGAATTTTACACAGTTTAAAAAAACATTTACAATCACAAATAATGCCTGTTTTCCCCAAATTTCTCTCACTACCAAAATTTAGCTTTCAAATTTGAATAAATCATGACCAGCACCAGTATCAGCTGATCTAATATCACCCAGCACTAGTCCACGGTTGAAGATTTTGGGGGATTTAGGAAGATCTAATCTCAGGTGTCATATATAATATTCATAGTTATGTTTTCTTTAGCGTATAATCACTTAAAAATATGAACTGTGTATTTAAAGAGTGGATCATCTCACAGGGTTAGTCATTCCATTTTTCAGCAGGAGGTCAGAGCAGACTTTTATAGCAGGTGGCATTCAGTGTTAAGGTGCATTACTGTAATTGATATTTCAGTGTGAATCTGAGTTATTACCATCCTGAACTCTGAAGCTCAGGAGAGACAGAAAAAAAACACTGACTAACAGGAGTCTTTCATGGATTTCGTGGCCACCGTAGAGGAGGGTGAGGGGTATTCAATTAGTTGCAATCTGCAACGTCCCCACTAGATGCAGGAAAAAACGTATGCATTTTGTTATTTCATTCTATACTGTATATATAAGGACTTTTCTTATTGTATTTGACCTTTGTTGAAAGGCTATAGGGAATGAGACACAGCTATAACCCTAAGTTTGGAAACACAAACATAAAAATTAAACTACGATAAAAATACCAAATTGTATCGACTTTCATTTAGCATGTTTTACACAGTCCCTCTCCCTGCTCTGTGTCACTGGATCTAAAACATCACCCATGACAATAGAGAATGAATTTTTTTTATTTATTTATGCAATTTTCACCTTAAATCTTTGTAAATGTGGACACTTAAATGCAGCCTTTTGCGATTGCACAGGCCCATGTTGCAATTTTGATTGTGCAGCCTTACTTTATATATGAATGCTGGACCATATTCATACACATGCATGACTTTTAACATACTATTACCACCAGCATGGCAATACTTTTGTTTTTTTTTTTTGCAAGTTGTCAGCTATAATAGCTCCTCTGCTTGGTGTCCCATATGACCCTGCTGGAGTTTATTTCATTTGAACTGATGACTGGTTCACTTTACATTTTCCCTAACAAAAAACCTGCTTTTTTACATATTATTTCCTATTAACAGAAGTGGAGTCAGGATGTGATAAACCTTGCTTTGTGTAAATACTGCAAGCATGAGGAAATAGACTGATCTGTCCTCTATTTATTCCCTGTAGACACAAATGCCTTACAGTGTTCTGGAACCAAATATGTTTATTTTCACATGCATTAACAATGCTAAATCAGATATTTGTTTCTGACTTTTGTTTAAGTGGCAGCCCTTAAATTTTATATAACTTGGATTTATGGTAGTGTTGATGCGAGAGTAACAAAAGACATGAACCCAAGGCAAATTGTCCAACTGCATTTTCGCCCTGAAAGCAGCAACATGCGGTTTTATTCTCTAGTGACTTCATGGCATGTGTGTAACTAAACCAATCTGCAGCTGCTTGACAAAAATTTTCACATGTTTCTGAGTGAACCAGTCACATCCACCAAATTTGTGCATAATCCTGATCTTTTACAAGCATTATTAACGGTGGTCTGTTATGTGCGATAACAAGCTTGAAGCCTTGGTCTCTATAACACATGTGAGGAATATAGCTGTAAATTTACACTAATACTGTGCCTCATGAATTTAACACAGATTTACTCACTCACCCATTATAATGCGAGGGGTGCTGATGCCAACATTCTTCTGCAAGTTGAAATAAAATGATTTAAATGTGAAAAATGTACGCAGACCTGTGTCTTTATGTCTACCCTGTTTAAACAGGCACCACAGGCTGATGCGTTTCTCTTGGCCGTCCTTTCTGATGTGACGCTTTGCTTTGACAGGGATCAGTTTGGGAGTCGTAGTCCGAGAATATGCATCACTCTCGCATCTCGACAAGCAGTATTTTGGATTCCCAGGAGAGATCCTAATGAGAATGCTGAAGCTGGTTATCCTTCCACTCATCATTTCAAGCATGATAACAGGTAACATGAGGGGAAACTACATCTGAATAAATGTGATTAAGCTCCATAACAACATACAAGGGTTTTGGCCATGGTGGAATGTTGTCCAGTTCTGCTGTATGTAATTAGAAATGTGAGGTATTGTTGCATATTCCCATTTTATCCAACTATTACTTCTACTCTGCTAAATTTCAAGGACAGTTTTAGTTACTTTAAAGATTTGTGGTGAAATGAAATCCTTGAATTCTAGTGCTCATAAAAGACTGACTTTTTTAGAGATAAATGGTTGTCAAGGACAACAATGCTACAAACATATAAGACAACAGTTTATAACGAAATAAAACAATCACAATATAACTGTCTACAGCAGTAAAATGTAACATAGACAACTTATGAGCTGTTTTGCAGCTTGTCGGGCAGTTGTTTTGTTGTCTAAATGTCTTGTGATCTCATAACCTGATTTTACAAGGGAACAAAGAACTTTTCCGTTCAGGGATTTTCCATCTTAGTCTTTTATACCTGTGTGTGCACTGGTTGTTGTTGACTTTTGGGATTTGTTGTTTTTTTCACCTCAGTTGTCCCACCTGTCATATTATTTATTAATAAAATCTGTTGTGTAGAGCATCATTAGGAGGCTAGTTGTGCCTGCTTTTCAACCCAAACAAGGCAGGATGCAGAAAGAACCACTGACCACTCTACTTACTAAAGTGTTATGTCCAAAAGTTTCAGCTGCGTTATCTGTTTCACATGCAGTGTAAGTTTTTGATTTAAATGTAGCATAAATATTGTTTGTTTTTTTTCACAGGAGTTGCAGCTCTGGACTCAGAGGTATCAGGGAAAATAGGTCTGCGAGCTGTTATTTATTACTTCTCAACAACCATCATTGCAGTTATTCTTGGTGAGTTGATTTATTCCTACAAAGACAGATGCAAATTTGTACAAAGTTGTTCTCCAGGATGCGGGAGGGGATAAATGTGAACCATACACATGAGAAACAACACAATCATCTTATCACAACATGGCCCGTACCCAGAGTTACAGCTTGCCAAAAAAGCTGTTTAACCCTTTAAAAGATACGAGACATGGAATATGGTCTAAAAATCCATAGTGAAAACCACAATTTGAAAATCTGAAAAAGTACAGAGTTTTGAAATGTAAAGATATGCTGCTTTAGACATTTATACAAGAGATTTAGCTGTTTCATAGTAAGTTTGTAGTGATATAAAAACATTGTGCAGTGACTGTGCAAAAAAAAATGTGTGACAAGAAAAAAATTCAGAACTGGAAATTTTTTCACACAAGGTCATGTAGGTTTTGATTTTTTTCCCCTTAAAATAAAAACCTTAATTTAAAAACTGTACGTTGTGTTTACTTGTGTTTTCGTAAAAGTATTATTTTAATTTGTTTGAAGAGCTGAAACATTTAAGTGTGACAAAAAAAAGTAAGAAATCAGGAAGGGGTCAAGCAGTTTATCACAGCACGTAGTGTACAGTAACATTTAGCATGAGCAAATCAATGAAGCACTAAGCCAAGGCATCTCTTACAGGAATTATTTTGGTGATGGTGATCAAACCAGGCGTTTCTCAGACAGCTGATCACATCGACCGAGTCGGAACCACACCCAACGTGACGACAGTTGACACACTCCTGGACCTCGTCAGGTGACCTTCGACCCCTGTAGACTTTAAAGGGCTTTTAAATGTGGCATCAGGCACAGTGAGACAATCAATGCCTTATATAATTCCAGGCAGTGCTATGAAATGAATGAAGCTGGATTTTGACTTGTACATAAATAAGGTTTGCATTGGCTTCGGTAACTGGTCAAAGAACGAACACATCATGAGCCTTTATCTGCCCCTAATGTTGTTTTTTTTTCTCTTCACAGAAACATGTTTCCAGAAAACTTGGTGCAGGCTTGTTTCCAGCAGGTAAAAATCTTTGGATATCTATTATTATCCATAAGAATGAACTTAATACCCACGTCAGTAAATAAATAGATGATCATTTAAAAGAAACATCTGAATAAGTCATGGCTGCAGCTCATTATCTTGAAGCTACATAAATGTAACTGTAACCATTTTGATCATTTTCACTCCAGTACAAGACAAAACGCAAAGTTTTGGAGCCTCCGAAAGTTTCAGTCAACACCACCACGATTCCTCCTCTGACCACTGCTATCATGACAGCTGTAGAGGTGGGTAGTACAGGTTTACTGTTTCTGTAGCCTTTATGTTTATTAAGCAGGAATGTCTTATACAGTAGGTCACTGAAGGTCTAATCCTCTCCTGGATGCTGCAGATACTGATGTGACTCTCTGGACATAAAACAGAAAGTTTTACTTGTTTTTCAGTGAAGACGGAATGAGGGAACATATGTAATGTTTCCTTCATTCTACCTGCAATTTCATTCTGTTGAAATGGCAGACAGAATACATCTGATTCAATGTAACAGGATGAGTTGTCTTCATTTTATGCATATAAATTCATCCACATTTCTTGAATCTTTAATTAAGTCATGAATCATAGAAATTCAGGATTTTCCCTAATGCAGTAAGGTTCAGGTGCAACAACAGTACTTGATTTGAATAGCTCTTCTTGGACAAGCTTTTTCAGCTCTTTGGATGTTGTTTATTTATTTCTTCCAGCTTTGCCACATTTTTGGATGTCAATATAATGTAATGCAAGAATAATGGTCCATAATTATGTGAATACGTCTTGATTTAATTGAAAGACATTTCTGGTCAAAGGAAATGCAAACTGCTGACACATTTGCCTGACTCTTCCATAACACATTAACCCAGCACTTAAGGCCTCTGAAAAATGAAGGAAAACCTTGCAAATCCCTTTACATCTTCAATGATTTGAGGGTAAAACGTCAACCTTCAGACTGTGTCTGCAGCTGAAGGTCTAGACCTTTTCTTTTGTACCGAATGATAAATAATCATTTGCTGAACTCTTTCAAATCACATCATTACTTAGAGTTTTGATCTCAATACTAGTTCTAGATTGCTATTTGGAACATATTGCCACCTTAATATCAGGATTGATGTATATTGCAGAAATGAATGTATTGAAGCAGACAACACATTGCTTATCCTGTCTTCATGGTGTCTGCGATGAAAAAGAAATAAAGAACATTTGGAAGTCACTGCTGTGTAGATTTTTTTCATGTGTTTGTCTCATAGTACATCTAATAAAATCAATTCATTAATCATTTACTCTTTACCTGGAATGTCAAAAATTCAGTATTAGCAAAACTAAAATGTCTCAAAAACTGTCTGTACGGGCACATTCTTGCGAAACTCCAGCAGTGTTGTCTTCTCTTATCGTCTGCTGTGAGGGTTTTGGTTTTAACATGACAACATATTGCTCGATCCATCTGCTTCACTTTAGGTTTCATGTTTCTGCACCTGGCGGCAGCATCTGATCTAAATACCTCAGACGACACAATAAGGAGCAATAAGTAGCCATGGGTGACTGGACTGTGAACATTTGCACAACCCATCAATGGGGCTTTAGAGTCAGCTAATGCGGTTGTGAAAGCAGCTTCCTGGCCTGGTCTCTGAATGGCATAAATTGTCTCCTTGTTCTCTGTCAGCAGAATATCACCAAGGAATATACACTGGTTGGGACATATTCAGATGGAATCAATGTGTTGGGCCTGATCGTGTTCTGTGTGGCATTCGGCCTTGTCATTGGAAAGATGGGGGAAAAGGGACGCATCCTCCTGGAGTTTTTTGATGCACTGAATGAAGCCACTATGAAACTGGTTCAGATCATTATGTGGTATGTATTCTGATCTACTGGTGTGGACTGAAAAACTCTGACTCACCAGTCACTGAATCTTTACCTTTGTTTAAAGGTGAAGAGTTTTTTGGAAAATAGTTGAATAGTTTCAGTACCAAACATGGCCCATAATCAGAGATCAAACCATGTAGAACTTGAAGACATCTAAAATTGTATGTTATTCCATTCAAGAATCAAATGAAAATATTATGTATTTGCTTGTGGTTGACAGGGTGCACCTGTTACCTTTTTATGGTTTGTGACCAGTTGTATAACGATGTTGAGATTTGTCTGAAAACCTTGCAAAATATTTGTAAGAGGGAAAATAAGAACAACAAATAGTGAACTGCAGTTCACTAGTGGGCACAGGACCCGTGTTGGTTTTACTGACAGGCAGAGAGGCTTTTCAAACTGGAAAAAACATTCTTTCTTTATAATATACCTTATTGTTATTGTTTTTAACTTTGTGGTAAGTAACTATTATGTGCAAAAATAGTGGATGCATCTGACATCTTGTATTTGCAAATAAAGTCTGTTTAATTAAAATAAATCATATTAAACTGAATGGATTTGTATTAAACTTCATTGAACTCACTGTCCATTAAAATGTGTCATCTGAAAGTATAAGAATAAACTCAGTGAAAAACAATCATATCAGATTTCGCTGTGAAAAAAGATGCAAAGAACTGTGTAGACTGAACTTGTGGGTTCTTACTGTTCAAGACCGTCCTGAAACTCTGCAGGTTCTGATTGAAATGGTTGAATGTGCTTGTCTTTACAGCTACATGCCAGTGGGGATCCTGTTCCTAATTGCTGCTAAGATCATCGAGGTAGAAGACTGGGACATCTTTAGGAAGATGGGTCTTTATATGGTGACAGTGCTGACTGGGTAAGTTGTCCTATTATTTTCTATCCACCTGCTCCAGACGCTGAGATTTATGGTTGACATTTGGGCTGCTTCTCCCTCCAATGATACACTAAAAGCTAAGCTGTGTGTGCACACTGATAAGGGCCAAGGACATTTAAAACTGCTCAACCTGCAGATGCAGCAATGAAAGCTTCATTCATGCCTCTAAATCTCAGTGACACCATTAAAGAGTGTACAGTAAATCCCCTCCAGTTACTGTAGGTCACAGGGTTACCGTAGTCCGAGAGCTTCTGTGATGACATTTTGATTTTAACGGTTCACACAATGTTCACAGGGTTGCAACGTAATGTAAGTAATTCAACCTAAAACAAAGTTACCCAGCAATTCATTCTAACATCGTTGCAAGTTTTGAAGTGAAATCCATTACAGTCAGTTCAGACAAATTATATTTAGTTTAATTATATGTATGTGAAAAGCATAAACATATTCTATACACCTGCATTTCCCAAACATGGGGTTAGGACCTTAAATGGTCACAGCACTGTTTTTATTAGGACGCCCTAAAGCAGACTAAAACACGTGACTATATTAGAATTTTCCTACTCAAAATAAAAGAAGATTTCACCAAATTCACGTGGCCCCGAAATGAAAACAGATACCCAACATAAAAAGGATGGGAAAATTGCATCACAATCTACGTATTACACATTGTTGTAGCTATATTGATTGATATAAGACCAGTTACGGGGTACTGGAGAATTGTAGAGTGAGCTTGCAAAAACAACTTCAAATTTGACATAGAAATCAGTATCCTGTAGTTGACATCAAGAACATAGAAAACAAAAACTGTGCTTAACTTAGTAATAGAGTTCGTTCATGTCAACAAATGACCAGCACAAAAGTATGATATAACTTCACAAAAGGACACTGAGCTTTCTGTCTTACTGAATCCATATCTTTGCCTTCATACTGTTTCACTGTGCAGGAGTTCTGTTTTTGTATTTTTTACTTTTTGTGAATTACAGTAAGATTGTACGTTCGAGCTGAAAAACCACAAATAAAAAACTGTAATTTATGTCTCTTCCTGAACTCAAATCAAAATCAGAACCCCAAATTGTAAAGCCCCTATTTAGGCCATGTAATATCTGTGTCATTAACAACTACAGCAGATGTTTTGGAAGAGAAAATGTTTATGAACCCAGTCTGAGTTTAAAACCATTGATTTCTTTGGAAAATTGCACCGTAATATACATTAACAATATAAAACTGAGTAGTTCAACTTAATATAAAATCTCTAGTGCCGACGCTGTTTCTCTAAACCATGTATATCAACGTTTCACAATAATACTCCCCTTTAAAACTGCCTGTTATTTTCTTCAGTCTTGCCATCCATGCCACGGTATGCCTGCCACTGATCTTCTTCATCATCGTCAGGAAGAACCCGTATACGTTCACACTGGGAATGGCTCAAGCCCTGGTCACGGCCCTCATGATCTCATCCAGGTCAGAGTCCTCACTGAACTACTGACACCAGCCTGACTGACCTGACAGGAAAACGACTCATCCATAAGCCATCATAAGACCAACACATTTAGTACTAGTGGAAGCGAGCAATACACATGAGCATTTTTAAATCCGTTGATGATGGTAAATCTTTAATTCAAGTTTAAAGGTAGATTTTTGGTCCATGTGTCATTTGTGGTTTTAACATATAAGTAAAAGGTGCAACCAGACAAAATGATGTAAAAGACGAAAGAAGACAAAAAAAGATGTAAAAAAAACATAAATAACAAAAGGACAAAACCAATTAAAAAGGCACAAACAGATGGTAAAAACAAAAACAAAGTAAAAGACACAAGAAGCAAATAACATAAATGACATAAACACAAAATGGACAAAACAATGTAAAATATGCAAAAAGAAACCAACATAAAAGATGTAAACTACACAAAAAGACTGAAGATAAATAGTAGTTATTTTATTTCTTTTGCTGTTTGATGTTCAATCAAAACAAATAAATAAAAAACTACTTACTGTGCTGTGAAAAACTATTTGCCCTCTCCCCGATTTACTTTTCTGTGTATTCATCACATTGTTTCAGAAAATCAAAAAATATATATACAGCGAACCCTCGTTTATCGCGGGGGTTACGTTCTAAAAATAACCCGTAATACGCGAAATCCATGAAGTAGATTCCTATGGAAAAACTCACTCCGGCCAATGGGATGGGTAAATAGAAAGCAGTGTAAAGCACTTTGAGCGCCGTAGGGTAGAAAGGCACTATATAAGTGCAAGATAAAGGTGCTATATAAGTGCTATATAAGTGCATTTACCATTTACCATTCATATGCTGTAAAAAAATACATGAAAATTGCACCAAAAAAAATCTGCGAAGCCACGAAAGGTGAAACGCGTTATAGCGAGGGTTCACTGTATTAGACAAAGATACCCTGTGCAGTTTTTATATTAGACAAAGTGCAGTTTTTATATGACGATTTTATTTACTAAAAGAAAAAACTATTCAAAACTACCCATTTGTTTCAGCATAACAGCAACTGGTGGAAAAAGTATTTGTCCCCCTGGTGGCAACAACTGCAGTGAATCTTTCACATCAATGAGGAGGAATTTTATCTGACTCTTCTTTGCAGAATTGTCTTAAATCAGACACATTGGAGGATTTCTGCACATGAACGACCTGTTTAAACCCGATACATTAACTCTGGCAAATATATACAAAAAACAAGGACTCAGGAAAAGGGAAATCATTTTTCACAGCATTGTATGCTTAAAATGTTCCATCAGCAAACGTGGTACGGTTATTCAATAATGAAACCACACTTATGAGGATAAAACCACGTGGTTCATAGTCACACAATGTTACGAATGAACAGTTCACACACAACTGCTGTAAGTTTCCAGTAAGTGAGGACTTTAGTTCACTGCTAGTAAGTGTTTTTGTTAAGATGTTGGAAAATGATTAGCTAAAGAGTTGAGCAACACATTAACTTAATTTTTTGGTGAAATTGAAGGAAACAGCAGCTGAATCTTTTTGTCCATTAACTGACGTATATGAGGAAAACTATGTCACATACACGTGTTTGAATGAAACAAAAGATTTAGTGAAGGCAGAAAGGATGTCCAAAATAATAAAAGTTCTAGACACACATGCACATCAAAAAATTCTGAAAACATTCAACAAATTGAACAAATCATTCAAATGTCAAAAGAAAATAAAAACAACACAATTTTGGAAAGCAAAAGGTTTTATTCATCATCAAGACATCGCACCAGCTGACACTTCTCACGGTAAAGTGGATCCTGTTCCAAAAACAAATCACAGTGCTGGATCCCCCTTCCTATCCACCTGATCTAGCACTGTGTGACTTTTTCCTTTTTCCTAAGATCAAATCTGTCTCAAAGGAACCTGTTTTGAGTCTGTGTCAGAAGTTAAGAAAAGTCCAACAAACAGAGGTCGTGAAACTGAAGAAGACCTACTGCACTGCTTTGATCAGTGGAAGTCGTTTTTTTAGTAGCCATATTTCATACAAAATATCATGTCTAGCCTATATATCACAGTAATGATAATTGTTGATTTATCATTCAGCTCTAAAGCATTCATTACATATTCGTGCAGCAGGATGTATTTGTCATATACTGTGCATGCCTCCAAACCACTGTGTATCATATAATGTAACATTAAACTCAACACTATGTTTGCCCTCCAGCTCTGCCACGTTGCCCGTTACCTTCCGATGCGCTGAGGAGAACAATCGCATAGACAAGCGGATCACTCGTTTCGTTCTCCCAGTGGGCGCTACCATTAACATGGATGGCACGGCGCTGTACGAGGCTGTGGCAGCCATCTTTATCGCCCAGCTGAATAACTATCCTCTGGATGTGGGCCAGATCGTTACCATCAGGTACCACTGCCACTTCTAAAGTAAAGGGTCAGGATTCAATTTATTTTCATTTCTTTGATTGTTTTGCTTGTTTATTTTCAATTTGGGGTTGTTTTTTTTTCCCTTTATTTTTGTGCTGATTTTCTGGGTTATTTTCTTCATTTCTATTCATTTTCTTGATTACTTTGTTGTTTTTGTTCATTTAGTGAAATACGTTTTTCTTTTTTTTTTGCTCATTTTCTTAATTATTGTTGTTCATTTCCCCAGATTTATTTTCTTAATTTTCCTTAATGATTTTTGCCTGATAAAATTGTTAATTTTGGGATTATTTTGTTCTTTTTTTTTGCCCATTTTAGTTTATTTTCTTGTTTATTTTGCTTTTTGTTCCCTTCCTAAACGTCCATATTTTCATCACTTAATGTTTTTGCTGATTTTTTTGGATTATTTCGTTCATTTTTTGGTTTATTTTGATAACTGTGTAATTTTTTTTCTTTTAATGTTGAAGTCCCAATGAAATGCCAAATCTTGTTTTTTGGGTGTCATGCTGAAATACACAGGGAGCAAATGACCACTGATGTACTGTACGTGATGAGTTTACTACTCACTGAAATAACACGGCCCTTTTACAACCTAAAATCATATAAACACAAAAGATTACTGCCCAAAATGTAAAACATTAATGAAATAATCTCAGATGTACTTCCTTCTTAGTAGAAACAGTAAAAGCCCTTTCACAAGCGCGGAAGGTGAGCTCATCCTGCAGACCTTGACATGCACACGATTAATGATCATTTTAACCACATATTTTTTAAAAATCCACTAGAGGTGTATGAAGGAAGTCAACACCCAAAGTACAAAACTCAACCCAGCGTTTCCTGTCGAATGATTTTTAATTGTAGATATAATGAAAGAACATAACTGCAAAAAATCTCATGAGCACTGGTGCATGTAGGTGCAATGTACAGTAGGTCAAACTAGGTATTTTCTTGATATATGACTTTTTTTTTACTTAATTCTATACTCGCCATATTTATTTCTGCATAAGCAGTAAATATCCTGTAGGGGTGTATTTACATGGACTGTGTTTACATACAGTACTGTGCAAAAGTTTTAAGCGCCTTGGTTTTGTTTTTTTAACCTTGTGATAACCTTCTCGGTCACAACAGAATCGGAATACAGTGGTGCCCCGGCTAACGGATTTAATCCGTTCCGGTGTCACGTTCATTGGGCGAGTCATTCATTAGCCGGAGCGAGTTTTGCCATAGGAATACATGTAAAACCAATTAATCCGTTCTGGACCCACAAAAACTCCCATATAAAGTATGTATTACACACCTGTATGTGCACATTTATTGATTTATAAAGACACTTACCAGAGGAGGATGAGACAGAGGCAGATGTTTTTCTTAGGTCCCATGATGAAAAAACACAAAATGAAGCAGTATTTTAGGTGAAAAAGGCAAATATACAGAGTGGAGTTCACGTTGATGTTCAACTCGGTCGAGATAGACCCGGAAGTGACACTTCACTTCCGGGTCTATTTTGCTCATAACGCATATTTTTTCGTTAACCGGGACACAATTTTGGCCGATTTTTTCTTTGTTACCCGAAAATTTCGTTGGCAGAAGCGTTCATTACCCAGGGCACCACTGTACACATAAACATTTCAATTTCTCCACAATGAAATGTCAAAATTGTTTCCTCCTTTTGCACTTAAAAATATGAGATTGAGTGACTTAATCCAGTTTCATTTAGCACATGTCAATATTGTTTGTTCTACTTATTGCCACAGGAATGAACATCACACTAAGTATGGATTTTTGCCTCTTGAAGCCATTTAGTTCTGATTTTTGTGTTTATATTGTGCACATATTGTATGCATTTTAATTTTTTTAATTTTTTTAAATTAAAAAAAAATATTTTTATTATTTTAAAAGTCCTACAAAAACAATGCAGTTGCATATTTCCAACTCTTACCCTCAAACCAATTTTAGCATCAAGTTTATTCAATTTTGTGCCTGTATGTAGTCATTATGAATTTCACAATAGAAGACAAGACAACAAATTAAACGTACTCTCTGTAACACAGCTATGGGCAGGTTTTGAAACATTCAGTAGCTGTGTGTGAGCAAATCCAGGACATCGTATCTCCATTTTACAAATGTGGATAAAGCCCTTATCAATGTTTTAGGAGCTTGTTTTTGCTAGCTGGACTATGCAGACAGAAACTGGGATACTGTTGCATTTGTACATCTGATCCAGTTTTCTAACCACTGCCAACTACCTGTATAGGTCGGACTTCAGCCAAGTGATATTAAGAATAACACAAACAATGGCTGCAACAAGTGTCTCTTTTGAGGAGCAATAAAAATGCTTACTTTAGTCTTTTAGTAATGAATGAAATGGGAAACAGCACTGAAAGGTTGATGTAATCACGACTGGAATAAACAGGCTGTAGCTCACTCTGGATAATGTCAAAGAAACATGACTCTGTGGCCAAACATTAAACCTAAAAGTGTCTCAGCAGCTGTAAAATTTTACAACATTTTGGATGACGTAAGATTAGGTTCACAGGAAGTTTAAACAAGTTTGGCTATAAAGATCAAAGGTAACACTGCAAACACCACATGTAATCAGTAATCAGGATATTTGAATTTACCATAGTATACTAGTATATGTCATAGTATCTTCAATGCATTTGAGTGCCCTAAAAAACAGATTTCTAAACCCTATCCTAACAAATATGATTAAAATAATCAAAAATATGCATATGTAATTATAATCAATTTTGTGAACTTTTTGTTTCAGCATCACAGCAACAGTTGCCAGTATCGGAGCGGCGGGAGTACCTAATGCTGGCCTCGTCACCATGGTCATCGTCTTAACAGCTGTTGGATTACCAGCTAATGATGTCACTCTGATAGTCGCTGTGGATTGGCTGTTGTAAGTTCATCCATTGCCATTTTTTCATCCTGAAATATTTTATGTTTTCTTAGAGAAATGCAGCTGATTTAATCTGAATGGTGTCTTTTAGGGATCGCTTTCGTACTATGATTAATGTGCTTGGTGATGCTTATGGAGCTGGCATCGTCCAGAAACTATCCAAGAGGGAACTCGAGAGAATGGATCTGACATCAGACGTAGATGTCGCTAACCCCTTCGCTCTGGAAGCCACCCTGGATGATGAAGAGTGTGAGAAGAAATCCTACGTCAATGGAGGCTTCACTGTGGACAAAACAGATGCAATCTCCTTCACTGAAACCTCCCAGTTTTAGAATCTGGGTGGCTCAGAAAATCAAGAAAGTGCCATACTGCTATAGAAGCAAACCTTCCATCGTGTTTCAGCACCATAACCCATCCGAGCTCAGACATCAGCAATAGCAGCCTCCATGAAGCTTTTCCAAGATGACCACCCTTCGTGTTGGACATTTATAACCAAGACTAGATAAGTGCTTCCTTCTTACACTGAAATTGTGCCAAGATTAAGAAAAGTCACTTTTCTTTAAATAAAAGTGCTCTTTCTTGCAAAGATGCACTTTAAAAAATGGCTTTGTGAGTGTGTGCATGAGAATGTTATTTTGTTTGGATTTGAGGTGCGTGTGTATATACTTTGCAAAAAAACAAAGCTATAATTTATCACTAATAAAAACAAACCAATAAGCTATATTTTACAGTGTGTTCCTGTTTTAGTTGCTCTTTAATGACATAGTATTCATCTGAAATGTTTGAAAAATCCCTTTGTGGCTGTTCTTTAATATCGCTGTCCCATAATGCATTGCTTGTGTAACTATCTTAATATTTAAAGTGTTCCATATGAAGATTTTTCTCCCTGAGTTGCATGAAGCAACATGTTAAAGAATTTCTGATTGCTGGCTGCGACATGATTTTTTTTAATGGAGACTTCACAAAGACTGGAGATACTTTAATGGAAGTCACTGTACACTGTGAAAAACGAGGACATTTTTAACAAAACCAAATCATTCACTTTGATTGATGGACTGTGTGTCGGCAGAAATAAGAAACAGGTATACTGTCTAAATTGTACCTTTTACAATGATGTCTGCTAATGGGTTTGTGTGTCTGTTCTAATTGTATGTTTTTTGTTGAGTGCAAAGTCACTACTACTGTATATTTTTAGTGCAGCGTTTTGTAGACGTGCTCTTGAACTAATGCTAATCTAGCGACATGATAGATGCATGGCCAGCTGTCATCTGCGAAAACTAATGAATCACTTAAAGGCCTTTTAAAAATTAAAATCAGACATGAAAACACTAAAGGCACAAAGTCACACTTGGAAATTTTGTAAAATATGTTATCTGACTTACTGAACAATAAGTTGACAGAGAATATATATATGTTTAGTACAAAGCAAGTGCTAATAAGACTGTTAAAACAGCTGATTCTGATGGCAGGAGAAACAGTATGCCTGGTTTTCTTCAAAGTTTTAAAGAATGTTTTAAAGGAGGATGAGATAGATATTTCTTGAGAGCAATTCTTCCCTGCGTTTGCTTTATTTTTCAGCAAAATTATAAGCTAAGCCAACTGCCTCCACATTACAGCTCTGTGCGTAGCAAGCATGAGAGCATTTTAAATTTTTTCGTCCAGCAACAGTGTGATCTATGGCGGAGAAATGATCCATAAGTGATGCCTTTTTTGTTTCTTTGAACTGGATTTCAGCAGCTCTTGGTGTAATTGTAAAATAAAGTAAAAAATATTACAGGCCTTAAAATATCTTCTAGTATTAACAGAGCTTATTAAATTATTGGATTAAATTTAGAACAAATAAGAACATTGGGTATAACAATGTGTATGAGAAATCAGAAAAACATGAAGTCACTATATAAACACCACCAACAAATGCCTGTCACACTCAAAATTAGTCTTGCTTTATGTTGGAACCATCTCTTAAATCTCGACAGTCTTAAATTGCACCCAAATTAGTTTCAAATGTTTCAGACGTCTGAAAATTTAGTCGTCAAAACCTGCAGAATCCCTTTTTATGGTATCACAGGCTGCATTCACAGACAACTGCTGACATTTATGGCAGAGTAATGTGCTGCCTTCTTTCAAAATATGACTGACTGCAGTTTCATAATACAACAAAACAGAGATTAAAAAGGCTTAAGGGTGGCTTACACTTGTGTGTCGAAGGCTAGCTGATGGCCCAACATGTAATTACAGATTGGGGCAGAAACTGGTTTGTCTTTTATAGATGATTTTTGGGATAATGTAAAAAGTATGAACGTTTGCCAGTTAACGACAGTAATGACTGAAGTGCTGGACAGTTTTATCTATCCAATGAGAGGGCGATTTAAGTGCAAAATTTATGGCATTTCCATGAAAACATCAAAAATCACTGATTACAAGGCCATGCCATAAATTTTGCACTTAAATCTCCCTGGCTGCACTTGTGATATGATGAAGCAAAAGATAAAGCTTCGATGTGCCATTTTGCTTTTATATATGTTTGTCTCTGTCTGGAAGTGAAAGCTGTTTATTTGACTTAGTGCTGCATCTGCTTACAGTACAAAGATGCTGGCACATTGTGCACATGTACCTACAGGTGTTACTTTTGATTAACATCCACAAATATTGAAGCAATCTGGGCACCATGAAAAGACACCACAAGTTACCACCTGTGCTATTATGATGAGGTTTTTTCTGATATACTGTAAAGTATGTGTGAAACATGCAGTGAATGTTGGTTCCACATGAGTAACCATCTATATATAAGATATTTTTTTGTTCAAAATCACAAATGTCTGAGCCAGATATCAAAATATCAACGTTCTACAACCTGATCACTCTCCCATAATACATCTGCAACAGACAAATTCAGCCACCAGCTTTGAATTTTTATTTCTATCATAAATCTCATTCAGTCACAGAAGAAACACTTGTGATATTTCAAATGACTGATGTGACATCCTGTTTGTCAGCTACTATGCCAATGCCTAATGACGAGTAATACTAGCATAGAAAAGTAATGTGAGCAAAAACTGTTATGTCTTTCAAATCCTCTGCCAGATAGAAATGCTCTTTTCAGTGGTTGAGCTTGTGAGAAAATGCCTGTAAGATTATTTTTCTGCTTAGTGCAAAACACAAATCTTAAAGCAACAACTACTGTAACAGTGCAATGTTCACAAAAAGCTACACAGCATAGACTATGACCTTTCAGATAAACTAGGTATTGTGCAGACTTTTGACTGTAGACGACCCTCTTCTGCCAAATGGGCTATTTTTGAAATGAGACATGGGTGAATGAAGCTTGTTTGTATTTCTATATTGATCATAGATAATGTGCAGATAAAACACACGAATCAGGTTGTATTCTACATTTCAAAAGCACACTTACATGTCATCGACTCTTATTCTGTACAGACAAGTACTGTGTGCAACATTATGTGTAACAGCAACCTAATAAAAAATTGCTCATTATTTTTGTCTGGTTTTGTCAACTTGATTCATATATAAAATAATGAAAGGCATGCTAAAAAAAAATCTACCACCTATAATTTAATGACAAAATGACTTCTATTGCAGTTTCCATTCTGCAATAGATCATAATGTTCCAAACAGCGCTAGTGCTGAACACCTCACACGCAGAGAGCAGTTATTTCTCTGATATACAGCAGCGGCTCAAAGAGAGCAGCCTCACCAAAGACACAATTTGCTTTTAATAGTCTTTTGGGTGATTTACCAGAGGACTCAACAATGTCAGCTAAAAAGCGACACATGAGGTCAAACCCACTCAACTCCACAACATCTCCAGTCTAGAGTTCATTTTTAATTCTAAAAGGTTTATTTTAACATGAAGCAAGTTATATTACCACAAGTCAATACAGTTAATGTGAATATTTATTAAACACTGCAACAATTACCACAACACACTATGTTAGAGGCTACCTGTCATATGTTCACACACACACCAGCAGAGTCATGACATCTGAAGACGTCTTGGCAAGTTGATGATGACTTTTATCTGGATGGAGAGAGAAAATGGGAGTATTTGCTCACTTTATGGTACAGTAACACTTAATTTGGAAATTTGGCAATTCATCTGTGTGGATCAATTATACATAATGATCTGTTAACCATCAATGCATTTTCTGAGTCTTTGATACATGAATTATGTAAAAAAAAAATGCCTGAAAAAAACCTATCAGATCTATTTTGAGATAGCTCTGCTGGGTTATTTTCCAGATATTCTACGTATAGTACAAGATAGTAACACATATTTGCATTATTTCCAGTGAGAAGTAAACAACTCATATCTACCTCACCTGTCAGGGGCCTGGCTAGATCATCAGGGTGGACCTGGAGAGATGGACCTTCTGGTTAAAACTTCATCCACCTCAAAGTTGGTAGCCCCCTGAAAAACATCAACCACGGCATGTAAAATCAAATCATGCATTGGCGATGCTGGATGTATTTTTGCAAAAATCTAATTTTTGAACAAATCAGATTGATCAAATTACATAATCTGAAGCAGATGGTGCTACAGTGTGATGAGACAGAGAAGAAGCAGAAACACTATGTCAGGATCCAGTCCTGGTCTTGGACTTCTCCCCTATCTGGTGTGTATTCCCCTCCTGGTGTGCAGCTGGCTCCTCCTTTCCAGGGCGCATGTGGACAGGACCAGACCTCCTATGGCACACCTGTATCCAATTCCACCTTCATCAACAGCAGTATATAAGCCTGGCTCTTCTG
>JAQQAE010004559.1:0-18614 GCA_029823295.1 Pseudamia nigra | reverse complement strand
AGTCAATACATTTCCCTCTCTGTCCTTAATCACTCTAACTTGCTGCACGTCCTTCCCATCTCTATTTCTCTGCTGTGCCAACCTGTATAAATCATTTTCTCCTTACTGACAAAAATACCAGCCTAGGCGCTTACTATAAACTCTAATGAGTGTCTGGATTCAGGATGAAGGTATTTTGGACCATTCCTCCTTACAAAACATCTTCAGTTAAGTTTCATGGTTGTCGAGTATGTACAGCCCACTTCAAATCATCCCACAGATTTTCAATGATATTCAAGTTTGGGGACTGGGATTAACATTCTAGAACATTGTACTTGTTCCTCTGCATGAATGCCTGAGTAGATTTTGTCTTATAATATCCAGCCCCGCTGTAACTTCAACTTTGTGACTGATTCTTGAACATTATTGTCAAGAATCTGCTGATGTTGAGGGGAATCCATGTGACCTTCGACTTTAACGAGATTCCCAGTACCGGCAGTAACCACAGAGCCCCACAGCATGATGGAACCTACACCAAATTTTACTGTGGGTAGCATTTGTTTTTCTTGGAATGCTGTGTTCTTTTGCCACCATGCATATCACACTTTATGACCAAATAACTCAATTTTTGTTTCATCAGTCCACAGCACCCTATTCCAAAATTTACCTGGCTTGTCCAAATGTGCTTTTGCATGCTTCCAGTGACCCTGTTTGTGGCATTTGTGCAGAAAAGACTTCTTCTGCATCACTCTCCCATATAACTTTTCCTTGTGCAAAGTGCGCTGAATTTTTGAATGATGCACAGTGACACCATCTGCAGCAAGATGGTGTCGTAGCTCCTTGGAGGTCGTCTTTGACCGTTCTCATCATCCTTTACCTTTGCCTCTCCAATATTTTTTGTGGTCTAACACTTCTGGTCTTAAGAACTGTGCCTGTGCTCTTCCATTTCCTCATTATGTTCCTCACAGTGGAAACTGACAGCTGAAATCTCTGTGGCAGCTTTTTGTAGTCTTTTCCTAAACCATAATGACAAACAATATTTATTTTCAGGTCATGTGAAAGTTGTTTTGATGCCTCCATGTTCCCACTCTTCAGAGGAGAGAAGAACTTGCAGTTGGCTACTTTAAATACCTTTTCTCATGATTAGATACACCTGTCTTCCAAGTTCAAGACTTAACAACCTCACCAAACCAATTTTGTTCCAACTAATCAGTGCCAAGTAGTTACAGGTTTTCAAATCAACAAATGCCCAAATTTATGCACGTAATTTTGTTTTGATGCATATTGCACATGTTCTGTTCATCCAATAAAAGTCATTTTACTGCTGCAATATTACTGTGTCCATCAGTTATTTGACAGATCAAAATAAAATTGCTGATACAAACACCTACTGATTTATAAAAGAAAATGATAGAAACTGTCAGGGGTGCCTAAACTTTTTCATACCACTCTATGTGGATGTTGGGGTCTGGAGAGACCCCAACCAGATCATATTTACTCATTCATTCAAAATGAATGGAAAGAAACAAAATTAAAATTAACAAAATATCCAGGAAAAACAAAAAATGATCAAAACTGTGATAAATATGAATTAACAAAATGACTAAAAAAAAAAAAATCAAATCAAACCAAAGAACAAAAAAGAAAATAACGTTATTAAAAAATTAACAAACCTGAGCATAATTAACAAAATAAACAAATTATCAAAACAAAACAACCAAATAACCATAAAATGAATAATCTCAAGTTTGGTGATTGCTACCATTCATAATTAATGTCATAAACAATCTAATTATTGATTGTATAGGGGCAAAATTATCCTACAAATATGCCAAATACCGTACATCTGACATGACCGGTTGGAAACTAAATGTACAGTAAATGTCAACTATTTGATGGAGAGAGATATTTTAAAAACTATGGGTCTGTGAAAAAATGATCTGGATTATGAATCACTTCTAAACTGTGAAGAGATAAATCCATTCTCAAAATTTTGTAAAAATCCAGACTTATCTTTGGTAACATACCGATAAGAGTCCAAAACATAACCATAGGCTAAAGAGAATTTGAGAGGTTGCAGCACATTCACTTCTGTGAAAACATTTTCATTACCAACGTGTGATTTTTCAAATATTACAAGTCGTTTCCTCAGGCTCAACTGAGATTACACACTTTCACTCCAGAAATCAATGTTATATACCATGTGGTGTTGTTACAGGTCCCAGAGAATAAAATACACATTCATGTTGTTATGCTCCGTGATAATCTCTCTCCTGTGACCTGGACTGGAATAATCCTCTAATTACACTTCCATAATAAAAGAGCAGAAACATCAGAGAAGGCATTTTCATTAAGGCTTAGAAAAAACAAACCAGAGTTAACAGAACTTTCACATTATACACATTTTTTTAACCGAGCAAATCTGCAGAAAACAAGCAGGTCCAGTACAAAACGTGAATTAAACATGATTACCAAAACATTTAAGTGCAATCCTTTTATTACAGTCATTATTTAAATATGTCCCACACTGTGCCAACACAATTTCCCCTGGAGGATGTACTTGTTCAATTTTTATTAAAACATTGCTCAGGCCAAATAAGCTCCTGGCATCAGCAACCAATTTACATCAGATATTAAGTGTAAACATATTTCACCAAGCCAAAACACATTCTATTAAAATATTTTATTTGGAACAAATTCAAATCATTTGACATGATTACGCAACATGACTAGGGCTTTAGTAGTAACTGTCCATGTTTTGACATATTTAAGTGATTAATAATTATTCAGTCAATATTCTATTGTGTAAAAAAAACAGATCAAAACATCAAATTCACCTGAATACATACCACTGTATCAAAGTGGTCAATGTGACAAACATATTTTTGAAATTTATTAACTTAAAAGCATAAAGAATTGGCTTTTCTGAGTTTGTGTTTGAAACGTGATCCCATTTTTAATGTAACACTAGAATAAACCAGGATTATTGATATCAACAAGTGAACATGTACAAAAGCAAATAAACTGCACCAAGTAAAAACTGAAGAAACATTCACAGCTTGATTGATACATTTGAGGTAAAAACTGCAGGAAAGGCACTTTGCTTTCATTAAGTTCACAAAAGTTGTCAAATATTTAAGGCATTTAAAACATTTAATAAACCATTTAAATGTAAAAAGTGCCATTAAAAAACGTGACTGAATATAGGTCAGTTGTTGGTCACTTTCTGCAAGGCAGCGGTGCTCACATTTTGGAAATGCTCATTGGGGAGAAATTCCCTCAGTAGGAATGACAGGAGCATCTGTCAAAAATGCAATAAGAGAACAAGCACATGGCTTTTAGTGCATTAAATTAAATATTAACATGAAAATTCAACAAGTGAGACACTAAATGCTGAGATACTCACATATACCAGAGTTTTATTTTCTTCACTATCCTGGAAAAGATTGAAAACAGACTCCATATCCGTCTTCTTTAACACAAGAACATTTGAATCTATGGAAAGAGGAGAGAATACGTTTTAAAAGTAACCAACTATGATGGGATAACAAGGCAGAATAAGTAAGAAGGAGTGGTGTACATTTGGCGTTGATGAGGCTGTGCGCTCGTTCCCTGGTCTGATTTTTGTCCTCATCAGTGCGAGGAGCCGATGGAGTCACTGGTCGATTCTCAGGCCACAGTTTGTCACGTAGAGTGTTGATGTACGCTGCCATCTGCTCTTCTGTTGGGTTAACCTTCTTCAAGAAAGAGTTCAGCTTCCTGGAAAGAAAGAAAACAATCTAATGTCATTCACACATGAGGACACAAATGTTCTGCAAGTTACTGCTTCCACAGCTTCAGGAAAAAAGTGCCACAGTATAGTGCTATAGTGTTGATTCTATTTTCCCTTGTTTTGTTTAGTTTCTCTATAACATGTTCTGATTTTGCAGCAGTGTCCTTTTCATTAGAAAACACTGACACACAGGTCGTTCCCAGAGTGACCTGGGAAAACAGTCTTTGCCCTCTGTTCCAGGTTATGTGACCCAATATTAGAAAAAGGCAGGCATTACAGTCAAAAGGCATGACACATAATTTTAGGATCCCATTTGAATTAAAGCATCAGTTACATTTTTGTTAATTTAAGACAATGTTACATGTTGTAGGTTGTTACAATAATAGAAAACATTCATTTGTGAGACAGCACAATAGAGTTGATTTCCATCTTATGAGATATACTATGCATGTCAACAAACACCAAAATGGCTGCTACCTTGATAAATGTATCCTCATTCTTCTAGCATAAAATAAATTCTTCAACAACTGAATTTATGAGGACGTCACATATGCATCATCAGTTTTCGAGTCTTCATAATTATGTATTTTCAGTCTTGTATCTTTTTGTTTTACAACAAACCACTACCTGCGTGGTTTGCCATTTTTCTAAACTGACAAAAATCATCTGTGTAAACGGTGCCATAATTAAGTCAAGATCAAAAATCTGCCACTCACCACTGACTAATACAATCCCTTTCCAAAATTAGGTCTCAGGTCAATGCTAGAAGAGGCAGAATTTTGGTTCTCTACATTGTCATTTGGCTAATTTTACTTCAGTCTTTAGAAATCTCAAAACCCAACAAAAATCTATTTTTACAGTCTGGGACCTTTAAAAATAATCTTTTAACAGACCTGCTCTTTGTATCCTCAATCAATCAGAGGTCATGGTCAATCGCGAAGGCTTTATGTGCAGTTCAGAGCTTACTGCCCTTTCATGTAACAAGGACTTTTAAACAATAACACTAACTGAAGAAAGAAAATGCAATACAAATCTTGCCACAGAAGAACAGCAATATTCACTTTTATGCTTTGAAGAGTACATTCTGCGAGCCAGACCTACTGTATGTGTTAAAGATGGAAATTCAGTGTTGTCCTGAGCAAAACAAGAGGAAAATAGAAAATATAGGGGTCAGGAAAGTCAAAAATGATGATGGAAAGGATCATTAATGCATGGGTATACTTTTTTTTCCAGAAATTTCCATTCCAGTGCAATATATACTGTACATAATCTAGTTCGTGTGCAATACATCATTTCTTCACTGATGCCACTTTTTGTGTGTGTGTGTGTGTGTGTGTGATGTGAAATAATTTACTTGCACTTGCATGTGTGCACTGTTTGTTCTCCGTCTCATCCCTGTGCACTGCTGTTACAAAGGAATTTCCCCAGTGTAGGATAAATAAAGTCTGATCTTTAAATGAGCTTTTATTAGTCACATCTGATGCTAAACTGAATATTGTAGTTTGGACTGACAATTGAATAAGTAAGATGAATACATCATCTTACGGAGGAAAATTATAATATGCATTTCTGCCATTTTGTAAAATGGTACAGATGAGATGCTCATTTATTAAGTCTGCGTATTAAACTAACTGCAGCTGAAACAGACGAAAAGTGTACAGACAACACCAAGCTTACTTTTTCAAGATGGGCATAACAGGTTTCAAAATGGCGTCAAATATGTTGATCAGGATGGAATTTCCTGCAAACAGAGAGTTGCATGTTGAATCATATATAACATAAAATAACCACTTGCTGAACCCCTTCTAACCCTCATTCTCCAGACTAGCTCTTCAAATTGTTGCGTTTTTGTGAGTAACATTTCACTGCAGCAGACAAACCGTCGCCATGAAGCGTTCACTACTTTCAGTCTTTGTCAGAGTTTCATTATTAACGCTCAGTGATGTAGTTCAACAGATTATCTGACAAATCCTTTAAAGTTTCTGGATGAAAAGCTCTTATTAAAGCTTCATGTAGTGCCTTGGATGTGTGACAGACCTTTCAAAATACTTAAAGCAAGTGAAATGACATTTCCCTCTACAGTACACGGTATGCGTTTAGTTTTCTGTTTCTTTTGGGGAATAAATGCTATTTTGACCTCTATCTGTCAGCCCCTGTGTCTTTCAAACACATGAAAGCATGACCTAAAAAAATAAAGCCTGAAGAAAGTTGAATTGAAGTTCTCAGAGGAGAATTTCTTTTCTCACTTTAGGTTAATTTTATACGTGAACTGAACATGAGAATTTAAGAGGAACATCCAAAACCAATGTGCAGTTCTCAAACAGCATTTTTACTGCATGGCCCATTTGTTAGTTGGTCAATTCTGTTTATTTTAATAATTATTAATTCTCGGCCATTTTCTTCATTTCATCTGTTTTCTTGAATATTTTACTCAATTTAGTATTTTTTCACTTTTGTTGATTGTCTTCACTACTGTGCTCATTGTTTATTCATTTTGTGGATATTTTGTTCATTCTCCTGATTATGTTGCCCTTTCTCATTTATTTTGTTCATCATTTGTAATTTTGTGAATAACTGTTTATTTTTCTTCATAGTTAATAATTGTTAATTTCTTCTTCATTTTGCTTATTTTGTGGGTTCTTTTCTTCATTTTGTTTATCATTTCCCTACATTTGTTCAATTTGTAATTATTTCTGTTCATTGTTTTAATTTTGTTAATACAGTACTTAATGTTTGAGACTTACCTTTTTTATGTGAATTGTAAAAATGAAAAACTATGTGTTAGGTGGAGCACTGAATTTGGATGCCATATTTCTTGTTTTGATCTTGAGTCAATAGTTTTGGAAACACTGCCTTAATATGTTTTGTTAAAAATCCCACTGAACAAACCTGAGATTTCTTTGAGCAGGTCAAATATGGCTTTTGTGGTTTCCAGCTGCTCCCAGTTGGTTTGGATCTTCTGGCTCTGGGTCTCTGTGCCTTGATCCTTTCCTTTATTCTTGTTCCCAACACTTGATACTTTGAAACTTATTTTGTCCTTTATATTCGGCCACAACGGGACATCTGCTTCTACCTGCACTCCGTTCTGGCTGCATTCAGATTTATTCTGGTCCTCATCGTTGCTGGTTTTGGACAGAGACTCCTGAGACTTGGAGCGGCTCAGGCCTTTAAGGATCATTTTAAAGTGAGAGGTTAAGGGATTATCAGAGTCCTCCGTTTTGTCCTGAGAAGAGTTAACAGTAGCTTCTGGCTCCTTCTCGGCTTCTTCATCTTTGTGAGGTTTTTCAGACGATTCAAACTCCGAGATGATGATGGTGGGCACAGAGGCAGCAGTAACATCACTGACATTTTCAGTAGAGACACCAGGGCTTTCTGAATGTGGAGCACTGGATTTTAGAGCTGGTATTAAGGGGCTTTTGGGGGCTTCTGCTTGAGGGCTCCCAGTCTGAAAAAAAAAAAAAAGAGAAGCGATTACGACAGCGCCCTCTGAGGTACAGTCACAAAACACCACAGCATTCCGACAGACACGAGCACTGAGACTGTTTAAAATAACCTACAGGCATAATGATTCTGACTGGAAACAGTAAGTAGTACACAGTACATGAAAAGCACAACACATCTGCAGTATGTCACATTTGTTCCCAGTGTGGGATAAATAAAGTTTATCTTATCTTGTCTTATACACACACAGATGTAAACTGATTTGGACAAATATGTCAGTATATCATTGAGTAATCTGCGTGATAAACAGCGTTCCACAAAGTATTACAGTCGGGCCACTTTCATTTATTATTTTGTCTAACATCAGGGCACATTTAGTGTGACTGTCCACTTTTGCTGCCTGTCAACCATAAACATCTGTGGGAGTGTGGTATGGAGTTCACCATTTAAAAATAATACATTTGGATTTAAAAATAAAAAAAAAACTAAGGAAATGTAGCTAAAAATCAGACATATGCTTCATGAGTCTACACAAGTGTTTTCATACCAAATGATTATTCACAGTACAAAATACTGTGTTCTTGTGGTTTAAAACCTTCAAAAAAAAGAAAAAAAAAGAAAAGAAAAAGATAGAGCAGCTAAAGCACAGTTAATACAAAATACCAGCACCTAATTAGAACCATCTAACTTGTAGCAGATGATCTGACAATTGTTCCATTTTAAAACAATATACATTTACATACTGTAGGCAGCCTAACACTACACAGTGAATGTTGCATGCCATTTTCAGCAGCAGTACAGAGTGTAGTATGCTGTATGTGACAGTTAATGCAGCGTATACTAGTACACACTCACATGAGTATCTAACCAGAACCGAGAGGTCATCTCTATTGATTACGTGTCAGCTTTGGCAGATGCACATTCTCTTGTTTGAATGTTTCAAACTGTAACAAAATGCCATTTTTTCCTGTAAACAATCTTCTTTTCCTTTCGGCTGTTCCCTTCAGGGGTCGCCACAACGAATCATCTGCCTCCATCTCACCCTATCCTCTGCATCTTCTCTCACACAAACTACCTTCATGTCCTCCTTCACCACATCCATAAATAAATTCCTGTAAACAATCATTATGTGAAAATATTTCAAACCATAATAGACATTATTTTACAGTACATCACACTAACTGTTTTGTGTACTACATGATGATTTGTCTCCTCCGGTGTGCAATTTTAATTTGTCCTACAACTCTTTATCCATACTTAGAGTAAGTAGTGAACGCTTGTCCAAACTCCAGCAGGACGGGCTGACTGTGCCTCAACATGGGAACAAAGAAGAAAATGAGCTGACAAAAATGCATGGTGGGATTGCAGTAAAATATACAAGCAGTATGACAGTGGATTAAGAAATAAAAATCAGTATACATCTGGAAATATTTGACATACTGCAAATTTTTCAAACACCACCACCACCACTACTACTACTACTACTCAGAATAGCGGTAATACATCGGATATTTTAAAGACTGCATGAGTTTTTGGAGGATTACGGTTTTGTATTTATGGATGTCTGCATCATATCCTTATTTTAAAAAACTGGATAAACCATTATCCTGGTTTAATTTACTCAGAAAGAATTCGGTTTCATGTCATCTTCACACATTTTCTGATCACTTTCAGCTACCTATGCACACAAGGATTTGGCCAAATGATGGAACATAAATAAACTGATGGCAACAAAAATATTGTGCAATGATGGAAAAAGAACAAATTGGTCTTTACATATCTCTGCAACACTTGTAAATGTTTTCATTATGGAAAAAAAATCAAATGCAAGGCTGAACATATGGACGACAAATTAGATCCTGACATTCTGTCCAAGTTGCATGTGGTTAGTTTCTCCACATGCATTGAAGCTTTGCTGCACACACGTTAGCAAATGTAAAACATTTTGTTCTATTCTCTTGTGTACGTACATGTTCCATCAACCTTAATCAATACACAGTAACTAGATTAATGCATTGTTGGTTTTGGCATTTTCATGGGATTTGTGGGGAAGTAAAATATAGATTTGTTCCTCTTTTCTCCTGGTAGAAAACATTAACAAGACAAACAGTGTGGGGAAACTACCTCTTCTTCTTCATGGCCTGGAGTCAAGAAGTAGGCCAAGCCACTGAGGATTCCCCACACTCCTCCATAATGCTGATCTTCGTTCAGCAGTTTGTCAAGAGGACAAAGAAACTGAAAAACTGGTTGTGTGTGGCCAATCAGATTATCAGAGACCAACTCCTGGAAATGAAAATAACACAATGTTGATTCATGAAACATGTTAAGTGTTCATCTGTCCACACACTGAGTTTTTGAGTCACCCACCTGCAGGAAGTGTTCGACTGACACCCGAGCTTCTTCTTTGACTTCATTGTTGACCTTGTTCTCTTCCAGGACTGAGATGCTGGGAAGATTGGTGGAGTCCTGCAGTGGTGACAAAACACTTAGTAAATAAGAGTTTCAAAATATAATCCAGCTCATTTCACATATGATAATATTTTACAATCATGCCTTTATGAATCCAGTCAAACTCTGCGATATAGAAATGTTTCAAAACATACTATAGCTGTGGCTTCTGTGATTTCACAACGTCCTGTAACCAGAACATGATTTTACTTCTTTGCATCATGCATGAAATGCCCAACTGCAATGGATTTACAACACTCTAAAACCAAGCTACATTTTTTACCTTTCTACAGCTTAGACGCAAAAAAGCCGTTTCCTCTCCAATCTTTTATTAGTTATTATCTGACTGTATTGTAACTGTGTTCAAATATACAGTACGTTCCATTCCCAGATATTAGGAAAATAAAATTCCACAATTTAAGTTGGCTCTCATTTCAAGCATTATTTTACAGAAAAATCAGACCAGCCTAGTTCTGGTAAAGCACAACTAAACATAAGTCTGATGAAACAAGTCAAATTTGCACTCCCTCTTCCACTTGCAAAAAAGTGTGGTTGTTTTTAATATGTACAAAGTGGAGTAGAGTTGCTGCTTTCATTTCACGTTACAACACAGTGAGGGAGGAAAACATCTGGACTCAGCTGGATTTTAATGACGCTTTGGCCAGAGTTCAATAAACCTGATCACTGTCCTTTAGTTAGCGTCTGCTCTTTCCCCTGATCAAATCTCTTCATCACTTCCACCTACAGGAGCTCCATTTTATCAGCAAGTGATTATCATTATCTGAGGATATTCAGTCTAAATACTTAGACCAGCATCTCTGTAAGATTTCTTTACACCCAAGCTTTCTGTTGTATAAGCTGTACCTCTTAAGCCCAGTTCAGACCAAAAATTGCAGGGAGATGAACTGAAACAGGGAACTACTTGGGAAACTCCCATCTGTAATATTCTGAAACCAGTTCTGACCGATGTTCTGACTACCAAAATGACATGCCATTACAGCACTAACAACTCTTTGCATATGGCATTGCTCAGAGGTCTTCAACAAGAAGTCTACGGAGGTGCAATTGTTCATTTATTTTTTTAAGTATGCGAGCCAACAGACCGTGAATGCAACACTCCAAGTGGTACCAACATTAAACCAGAGTGTCGCACGGTCTTGTGGATGTGCATAGTTCCTGACTTCTCAAACTCTGTACCAAGGTCCAAATCTGAACCGAACCACCAGTCGTTACAGACCAGCTACTATAAGTATGTTCCAGGTGCGAGTTGTGCCCTGGTGCCTGTTATGCGAGTGGCATTAGTGATGCCTTGTACTGGTTAACTACACAGTGCTACACGAGACTGAACATACTGGTGTGGACACAGTCGCACATTACCACAGAACACACTCACTTCCGAGAGCGTTCGTCAGCCTTCAGTGTACCCGTTTCCTCTGGTCCACGGATGCGTGAGGAGCTCTGGTTGTGTTATTAAAGGCAGGTTAGCTAAGAGCAGCTATAAGATGTCACAAGTTATACTTAACAGTATTAGCAGAAAGTTTGTTAATCAATTCTCTAAAAACACACACTCATAACATTTATTAATGCAGGATTCACTGTTTCACCACACGTATGTTTAAAAAAACATGAATCTGTCCATTACATTAATACCTCAGTATTGTATGCAAGATAACAGGTATGATTATTTATGGCACTGGACATCATTTTTATTTCCACATATGTTTACAACAAAAAAAGTCAGTTTGAATAGCTTGCATGGATGATTATCATGCAATTGACAAGTGTTTATACTGACACTGGGATCAGCTGACAAGGCATGTTTATAAATGACAGTGGTACGACCCTCTTCACTGTACCTTGAACATGATTAAAATAAAAACATGAATATATGAACCTGTATATTATTTGAATAGCTTAATATTGAATGTACCCAGTTTTACATAAAGTTTTGAATGTACGCAGTTTTACATAAAACACAGTTTCATACAATATGTATAATAGGGGGTCCCTGCTCCACATCTCGATCAGTTTTGGAAGTCCTTTGCCTGAAAAACATTGAAGACCCCTGGTCTAGCTAAATGAATTTGTAGCTAGATACATTATGAATGAGGAAAGTGATTATAGAGCCATTTACTACAGCTGCTTTTCTGGTATTTATTGAAATGGCAAAGTGCTTCCAGAAGGTCTGTTGTTTAGAGAAGTTGAGGTAAACTCCGCAAAGTTACCACAGACTGTGCAGGACAAAATATATCAATGATTGTAATGGCTTACTTTGTGGTAACAGTTGAGCTAATACTGAGCCACAAATACTGAGGAAAAATAAACACCAGAGTTTTGACAAACTGATTTTCTAGCTAAGTCATCAAAAACATTTAACACAAATTGATGGAAAGATGGACTAGGGCATGCCTATGGAACCAGTTACCGGTACATTTTGCCTGCCAAGAATAAACCACTGTCAATTCTTGTTTTCTCATGCCTTGATTTTAATAATTCATTTTCATGCAACCTTTATTAAACCAGGAAGGTAAGGAGTGTAAAATCTCTTTCTGGTCAACAAGACACCATTCCATATAAAATTCACAACACAAACATCATACCATGATAAACTGGATCTTGCCTTGTCTGTTTAAGGACAGCAATTACACTATGATGCAGGCTTTTTTTTTTTTAAAGTCAGTTTATCCATGTATATAAGATCTCCATGCTGCAGTATATTCTGAAGGTTATACTTATTAGTAGAAACAGAACTGCATATGTATTTGTCCTGCTATGTACAGTATGTCACAGTTCAGTGTATGCAGTTACACCCCGTGAACTTGTTTCAAATCAGCAGTGCAGTGTTTCCTCTGCACTTGGAGTCTAGTGCTGTGTTGTCGCTTCACACTAGAATCAAAAGTGAATCTTAAATGGAATGCAGCAAGTTCAATGTAATTACAGCACTCTACACAAACCAATACAAAATGGAAGTAGTGGAAACAGACAGTGTGGGAATGTCTCAGGCTCCCAATGAAAGTAAGGCAGCAGTGGGGCAGGTAATGAATAGTACAAGGACAGAGAATGAGAGTTGTAAGGCAGCTGTACAGAGCGTGAATCCAACATGCTAATACATAGACATCATCCAGTAGTGCCAATCACAGAAGGTAGCAGAAAATAATGACAAGAGGGCAACCTTATCCCTTAGGTTTTAACCAGCCTCTAGATATGAGAACAGACGAGACCAAAATCATCACCAAGGCCACTGACAAATACATTTCATCAGCTATGAGCTCATAAACAGTCGTAGCCTGGTTTCAAGTATTTATTAAAAGTGCTTGAGCGCCATTACACTGTACTATGCTGTGTGTACATAAGCCATTCTGTGATCTCTCTTGGGATTTGTTGCTTTTTCCTGTTCCAACAAACCCACATCGAACCATGAGCCCAGAATCACAGTGCATATCGAACTGTGAGATCTTTCTACTTCTTATGTACTAGATAAATAAATAACTGCTACTCCTGTACCTGAAACAAACAGAAACAGTGTTTTTGGCTGATGCTGCTTGCAGTGACCTTTCTGCCTGCTTTTTGGAGTCAATCAGCCTGTAGATGTTTAAATATCATTTCAGGCAGAGCAGGTGCATTAGAATTACCATTTGTACAAACTGATACGCTCTGACTTTGCCTGCTCGAGTGATGCTCTGGAACAATCTGAGCAAGAAAAACACAGATGATCCCTAGGATTGAAAAACCCCAACAGAGCCTGAGATTCACACCGTTTGAAGATAAAGAAAGAAAATACTGTTTGTAATGCAGGAGGAGGGGGAAGAGACGATCTGGAGATCTATACTAGGCTGATGAGTAGGAGTGAATTGTTGAGCACAGAGAGAAACCCTGGCTCGGTTAGAAAGTGTAGCAGTTGGTGTGAAGAGTGAAGCAATGAATTATTAGACAGAAAGTGGGTGGTTCTGAATCTGTGTCTGGCTGAACTACTTCAAAGCACAGTGACTTGTGCATCAATTGAACAGTTACAAATTTTAACGCCCGCTGTAAGACATTTACGTTCTCCCTTATCGAACCCATTTCACCATTTCCAGTACAACTTTCCAAAAATATAACACAAAAGACTGGGTTGGACTTTTTTTTTATAATCTTCACACACACACACACACACCCCCCCACACACACACAGCGAGCTCCAATATTCCATCTGCCTGATGTGTTTACAACTAGAGCTGGGCAATGCAGCCAAAAATGTTCTCAGAGTAACATCAAATGCCGATGACAAAAGTGGCCATTGTAAGCATGCCAAGGCAGTCCTGGCCCGTGTTCTGGTTTTACCCTAAATTACTAGGTATTGTGCCACAGTGTTCAGTGCCCTCTCTGAGATGTTCAGTGCTGATTTACAGCCTAAAGCCAAGATTGCCATCTTTGGGTCCCTGATAAACCTGAACCACTTCAAAGCTCCATTTCATTCTGACTTTTTGTCTGCCAGCCTTTTCTGTAACAGTGTTATCAGCTTCGTACGCTCAGCTGCTGTCATGTGCTTCTCAGTGTTTCAGACAGCACACAACTTCCCCGTCTCCCAGTGGAGACAGGGAGAAGTTCCAATCAGTTACCTGCCACCTTTAGCTCCATCACTGCCAACATACAAACTCTGGGGGGATCCCATCCTATTTCATTTCCCATCTTCACAGACTTATCCTTAATGAAGATGCTACACACTGATTGAGCCTTATCACCAAACAAACTTTTTCTGCTGTTGACCTCAACAAACATCTGTCACTTCTAATTCAACTTCATTCTACTGTAGCGCCTACATCAGAATTACACTACTGCCCATCATCTAGTCCACCTACACATGTTCTACATCTGTCGCCAATCACTGCAATGAAAAGGATTGAAAAAAAAAAAATGGATAAATTGAACAAAAATTAATCAAGACAATGATCAAAACTGAAAAATAAATACAATATTAAAATGAACAGAATGACTAATAGTCCAGACAAAATGAAAAAAAAAGCAGTCCGGAGTTGAGGGAAGATAAGCAGGCCTAATTAGGATCGAGAAGTAACACAGCTTTATCTTTCCTTCCTGACTGGGGCTTGGTCATTTCCTTATTATTTTGTTCATTTTCTTCCTTGTTTAAGTTATTTTATTAATGTTTATCACAGTGTTAATTGTAGTTTAGTACTTAAAGCAGAACAGCTTAAATATGGATTTGGAAAGAGATGCCCAAGTTCCCGAAGGTGCAACGGACACAGTGTGTCAGTGTATTTGGCCTAAACGGTGATGTGCAATATGACCTAGTTTTTTTCTGAAGTGGGTTAAATTTTCCCTAAATGGCCAAACACAAAACAGGCTTCACATTGTTACAAATACACATCACAAACTGCAGGTTAAAAAAAAAAAAAAAAAAAAAAAAAAGACTAAACAAGCAACGTAGTTAGTCATAAACAGCCTCGTTAGCCCAGTAACTTTAATGCTACACATGGCCCATGATGCACATTGCCATAATCACTCTGGTATTCGATCCATTTTTGTCTGTGCTAGAGAGTTCATATTTGTTTTTTATTAACATCAGCTCCACTCACGCTGCATCTGTACGTGATATAATGCAATTATTCAATTAATAAATTGTCATGATTAAATATCACATCATGAAATATGTATATACCGTCACAATAACAATAATTATTGTTCATCACCAAACCCTATGCTCAAATAAAGTAGAAGAGGATTAGGGCTGAACAAAAGTAACAAAATGAATAAAATAAATCAACACAATGGCTGAACTGAAGCCCATGAATCATGTTAATAATTACCATTTTATCACTTAGCCCTTTGCTCGAGTAGATGAGGATTAGGGCTGAAGACTATTAAGAAACCCAACCGCTATTAAATGTGCCCTTTTGATTGATTGATTGATTTACCTGCCATCGGTTGCGGAAGTACACAACATCCATGTAGGTCTTCCTGATGTCCCACTGCAGGTTTTCTGGGCTGCCTTTTTCCTCCAGGTGAATCGTGAGCACCAATTCCTCACTCTCCCACTCTGCCTGAGACACAATCAACTCCCACTCAAATTGCAGCTCAAGCAATAAGAACCCTCCTAAGGAGAAACTATCACAGTGTCTGAGGAGGCCAATGGGTAACAAGCCTCCAAGACATTGTACTCCGTCACTGATATTTATAACTCACATGAGGGATGCCGACAGCCCAGTGGCCGACGCGCCACATCTCATACGACAACTTGAATTCCATCATGTCCTCTTGGACACTTGTCAAGTAGTTCTCCAGATCGCTGTCCTCCTAATAGGCCAAAAGAGCAACGCTGAATCTGTCACACTTCACAAAATATCATCTTCAGTTTAATTTGTTAAGTTATGAGGGGTCTCACCCTATCGGAGTCCTGCTGGCTGTGAACGGAGCCCTCTATACTGCTCATATCGTCATCATCACAGGACACGTCGCCCTGAATGGCCATGATCCTTCGCATCAGCGCTGCCTCCATTTGCTTCAGCTTCTTCTTCTTGGCTTTTTTGGACTTCATCTTGTCCACAAATTTGTACCATCCCTTTTTTAACTTGCCTGAAAAGGACAGTTACAAAATCTGGGATAATTTCATAGCGTATATCACAGCTTTTTAGAATAATTTATAATGATGAAGATCACAAAATTCTGATGACCGTATGAAAAGAAAAAAACCCTTTCTGCAACGCCAAATAAGACATAGGACATGAACACACTGCCACTAGCAATAAGGCAATGTCTATCATATCCCAATTAAGAATTAAACAGTGGCTCAAAATGAATCACACTTGTGACAATGTCTTGTGAAATGTGTTGGGGTGTTTTTCCCCATATTTGTAGGTTACTATTTGCAAAATTACCATTTTGCTACCTGCAGAGGTACTGCGGATGTAAATGAACAATTTCTGTTATGACCTGGCATATTCATAACATACATTACTTTAATCTAGGTGTTCAATGTGCTCAGTCCCTATTAAATAAGCAAGAAAATTAAGTAAAGAGTACAAAACATAACAGAATGCACTCGGCATGCATGCGTCTGATGATCCAATCAGAAGAATAACGGGTGGGAGGAGTAGAGATGGTGACTAGCTTTTACCATAACATTAGTTGTCCGGTCTAGCGCTAAACGCTCAGACTACGTACTGTATTAGCAATAGGGAGAATGTATGTACTGTGGAGAATAGTGTGTGTTTGTGTGAAAGTCACATAAAAAACTCATGACTACTACAATAACTTGTGAGTCTAGGATCCATGCACTTCTAGAGCTATTTATTTTCTATTCATTAAATAAGCATTAAATAAACATGCTTTAGGCATTTAAACAAAGTTAAGTGTTCGTATTATTCAACATTTGCACACCAATAGATATCGGTTATCGGCCTCCTTAGTTACTAATAATCTGTATCAGTGCTGAAAAACCCATATCGGTCGATCACCATTCTTGAACCCACTGAACGGTGCCCCAGCAGCCACCAGAGGTATTACAACTTCAAATTTCTTCCGCATTGACCTCACTGAATAGCCCTGGTCTTTGCCCACTGCACAAAACCAAAAAAAAGTCTGTTTGGGAGAAAAAAAAAAAAAAGAGCAGAAATATGGGAACATGTCATATTTGATGACGAGGCAAACAAGACATGTTTTAAAATCGTATGGAGTAATTATTTCCAGGAAGAATAGAACGACCCTGAAGCAGCGTTTACAGGAGAGTCAGATATTCATTCAAAGGTTAGCTTACTGAGGCTAGGGTTATTTAAATGAGCTACTGACGTGTTTCTGCAAAGCTACAAAGTTAGGGTAACAATGTTGTCTTGTAAAGCTAACATTACAGATTTTAAAAAGTTACTGACCCACTAATCAGAATACTTGCTTACTATATTTTATTGATCCTACAAAAAAGGGGAAATTCACATTTGGCAGCGAACTGAGCTTACGCCTTGCAGTTGGGGGAAGAAAGGGGGGGGGGATACAATAAGTGAAAAAGGCACAGTTTCCAGAATTAGGCTCCATAGGAAGCAAAATTATGGTAATGTACAACAAAAAAAAAAAAACAAACTCACACATGCACAATTAGCAGACAAGTCTCACACACACACACACACACACACACACACATTACATTGACAAAGCCAGGTCAGAGACGGTTGGGGTGTGTATGTAATGTGCATATGGATGCATTGTGTCGTGTATCAGTTTCTGATGGGAAGGTCAAGAATCCTTTCTCAGTGCATATTGTCCAGGTGTTAGGTTCCGTGATGGTTACTGTAGCGACATGTGTCCATAGAAAAGTTCACCTTGACATCAGTCAAGAATCCTTCCTCAAAAAGGCACCTAGTCAGATGTTAAGTTCCATGATGACCACCATGACGGCAACATGTCCATTAGAAAGTTCAGCCTGCCCCCAATCAGAGTGTTGATGAAAAGCGGGGGGAGGCTCATCCTCCAAGCAGCATCCTCTCCAAGGAGAGAGATTACACATAGCCTGTCAAGGTCATGAGAGGGAGCAAAAACCAAAACAAAAGATAAGACAGTCACACTTTCAGAGGCAGAAAGAATTCAACTCCTCCTTATCCAATTTTATATTTCCTTTTTTACCAGACCCCAAAAGTCATCCTTTGGAGAGACCCCAGCACTCCTGTAATGTAATCCACTCTTCGATTTAACTCAGAAATAGCCTGTGTTGTGCTGCTGGTTCTCTTCCCACCTGCTCGACTGGGAGACAAGCGCTTTGCTGGGCTTTACAGCTTCCTCCGTTGCCTTTTCAAAATAACAGGAAAAACACCCAAGCCAAACAGCAGAAATCCTGTTATGAAATGTTTTAAGAAGTGTAGGTGTTCCATCTAAACTTTTTTTCTCACGTATTCATGTCAGTTACAGAAGAACTCAGGGCGTACTCACACTGGCAGTTCGTTCCGTGCCTGGGCGCGTTTCACACCTTTAGCGCGGATCATTTTAGTAATGT
>JAQQAE010004558.1:0-18616 GCA_029823295.1 Pseudamia nigra | reverse complement strand
AAACCTCTCTTATCTTTTTAAATGGGTGAACTTGCACATTTTTACATTTCCCAATACTTATTGTCCCCACTGTACTTCTACTTGAGTCAGAAGTACTCAAGTAGAAAGCAACAATACTTTTACTTGAGTACTTTCTTTCTACTCTGCACACCACTGCTTAAGAGGGTAAAGAATGTGAAATACAGTAAAAATCCAGCAAAAATGCAAAAAATAAATGTAAATGTGTAAGTACAGCAATTCTAAGTGGAAATAGCTGCAGGAATAAATGTCTTGCAGCTACTGTAACTCCAAATTCACCCACTGACTCGTGTCCACTTTGTTTGGTGTTACAGAGATTAAGAGACGTTATCTGACGGCATATTTATGGGCTTATGAATCTCTTAATTTAGGGCTAATTATAAGACTGGCAGCATTTTAAATATGAAGCTGTGTCCTTCAGGTGATTACAACAGAACAGATAACTGCACCTTTCAGAGGAATCTTTTATTTTGTTGTCATATAAGCACCAAAATTGGTCTGTGTCCACCGTAAAGTGATTTTTTTAAAAACTAAAATAACATTGGCTAAATTTCCAAATGACCACCATTCCCCACATGCAATCCCATGTTATTTCACACAACATGATCATTCAGAGCACTTTGTTGTATTTTGGTATCGTATATGGAATTTAACACATCAAATCCAATAAAGTGTACATGACACAACATGATGACTGACAGCACAGCATGTTCTGCTCAGAGCGTAATATAATGTGCATGACAAATTTGATGCATGCTTGACAATTTGAATGTTTTTTCCATTATCTGGCCCACTATTAGTGTAAACCGTAACGTTAATAGATGAAGGGGAAGAAATCAAGCTATAATGCAGCAATATGAACAATTTGTGGCTTTTGTAAATGTTTCTCTGTGATTAAAAGACAGGCTTTTCGGGAGTTTCCACATCACGGTGAGGTGATGGGTATCTACTGGGTCAAGGGAATAAATATGTCTTCATACACCGACATGAATGACAGTGATTGATTACGTGCTCACTATTAATCCATAAGTGAGTTGGATGCTCTGAATCAGGCCTTTACTCGGATGGACCGCCTTCACCTTGAACATGTTGGGTATTCTGATATTATTCCAGTTTTAGGAGGATTCTTTGGACATTTATATAGTGGATTTGGAAACTGTCTCATTTGCGGTTTAGGTTCTCTGGTAAAGATGGACGCTCCAAAGAAACGTTCAAAAATCTGTTCAGAAGGAGCAACACACACACTGTTAAACAATATGAAAGAGGACACTGGGCTTTCTCCTTCAAGCACAGTAAATGGGAATATCTTCTTTGAAAAGGGCAAAAATTGGAACATTCGTGTGCATGGAAACATAGATAAAGCCCTAGAGAATTATGGGAGCTCTGTCATCACAGTGAGGTTGCAGGTATCTACAAAAAACTCCTGGGGTCAATGGAAGAATGATATTTTTACACAAATATGAATGAACGTATTTGACTTAAACATGTGGGATATGCTGATATTATGCCAGTTTTAGGGGGATTCTTTGGACATTTATATGGTGGATTTCAAGAATGTGTCTTTTTTGCAGGTTTAGGTTCAGCCATGAAAGAGAGGAGACAAAGATCCTCTGTGGTAAAGACAGATGCGCCGAAGAAACGTCCACAAATCTAGACAAAATGAGCAAAACACACTCGAAAGCATGAAAGGCTACGAAAGCGGGGTTTTTCTTCCTCAAGCACCATCTTGACTTCCACAAGATGGTGTTTGAAGGAGTGCACAGGGTGAAATGTCTGCCACAAATGGCTTTATAATCAACAGGCACAGGTAAATGGGAATATCTTTTGGAAAATAGAAAAAATACAGGAACATTAGTGTGCACGGAAAACATAGATAATGCCCTGGGGAAATACAGGAGTTCTATCATCACAGTGAGGTTGCAGGTATCTACTGATGATATCCTACTAAGATGCACCGTACTGACTGGGGCAATGCAATAAATACACAAATAAGGCTAACACTGACTATGTTTACATGGACACCAGTATCAGTGTCATGTAAAATGCATATTCTAGTTGAATATTCTGGATCAGGCTTGTCTAGTCTGACTAAAACATGTGGAATATGCTGACAGTATTCCAGTTTTAGGAGGATTCTTTGGACATGAAGACAGGGCATTCAGAAAATTCCTATCTTGGTTCAGGCCAGCCAAGGTAGAGGCAAAGATTCTCAGATCAGGGGTCTGCAACATATACAACTCATTTTTTTGACAGAAAGAAAAAAGCCCCTGTATGTAAAAAAATATGTGAACCCCTTATGTACCACGACATACAGTTAACATTTTAGAGGACAACACGTTAACATCTCTTTATTATTTTGATACGTTTTCACTCATTTTGCATATCATTTTGTCATTTTTGTTTACTATTTTATGTATTTTTGAGCATTTTTGTGTGTTTGCCCAATTGTGAGGATTATTTTATTTATTATTTGCTTGCTTTTGTTCATTTTCTGGACTATTTTGTTCAGTTTGTTGATTATCTTGCTCAGTTACATTCCGCTAATTTATTATGCAAGTCATTTGTGTGAATGTTTGTTCATTTTGTGGATCATTTGTTCAGTATTCCCTTAATCTTATTCATTTTTTGTTTGTTTTTGTTCATTTTTTGCCTTTCCTCATCTATTTGACAATTTAGTTCAGTTTAGGTGATTTTATTGATAGGTGTTTTCATTCTTCAGAATGTTCTTATTATCTTTCTTGTTATTTTGTTCATTTTGTGGATTTTTTGAAGTTTTGTCTTGTAATTTTTGTTCATTATTTAATTCAATTTGTCCACATTTCAAGCCAGAAGAAGAAATGCACCTACTATTAAATATCATGGCAGAGGATATCAGCAGGGTTTTGAATCTGAATAAACATCCAAAAGCTGGCTTCTTCAGCAGGGTGTATATAATATGAGTACGGACACTGGCATATAAAAAGGAATAAAAGTGGACTATTCAATTTTATTGGCCTTGTAAAACTGTTTTTTAGGAAAAATGGTAAAAATGGAATGCTAGTGTATATGTAAACATAGTGAATGATGCTTTAAAAACAAAGCAAATAGGTGTCTCCATCAACATGACAAATGACTACTTACAAACTGTCCTGAATGCACTGAACTACTACACTGATCCTCAGGTACAGCCAACTATTTACCAACTACACTGCAAAGTCAGACGTGACAAGTGAATTTAGCTGCAAATCTCACAAATAAACATGATGTGAAGGAGGTAACAGTAGGGGGACTGTTTCCATTTAAACAGGAAAAATGATCAACTTTATCTAGGGCTTGAAGTAAAAATGAGACCAGGCGATGTGTAGTATGAAGGTATATATCATACTTAGGAGGCACAAAATATGTTCAGAGAGAACAACTAGACATGTCTAACAAAATACTATACTTTAGCATCCTCTCTGTAAGCAACTTTTCCCTTTAAGGTAAAGATGAAAGACAAGAAGGACTTATCAAACGTTTTAAAAGACACATGTAAAAGAATCTGGTACAGATAAACACACATTATACTACAGCTCTCAGGGCGATACAGTGACAACCATTTGAAGACAGAGAAAACAGCCTCTAAATTAATTGTGTAAGCGTTCATATCTATGCTGACGTAGAAGATATCAAACATTACGTACAAAGCTTTTTCCATCTCCAAGACATCAGGAGCCGCTTCCACCAACAGGGCTTCACTGGTTTGAAATGCTGAGTCAGCCTTTAGAATGGACTTTAAATGGGTTGCACCGATGAGACTGAAACCTAGTTTTAATTATGCTGGATTTTAAGATCTGAATTACCTGGTAGTATTCCTAGGATCAATTATTAAAGGTGCAGCTCATGACTCTGGCAGATTAGCTAGTAGCCCGTTGTTTGTCATGGTCCACTGTAAATGCTTGGACCTGTGACCTGCCAGTCAACATGGCAAACAACCTCATAGGTTCACAAACTCATGCACTCCCTCGTGGAGCTGAAAACAGTCGTAGTGGTAGCTACTATGGAGCTCGCATCGGTGATGACTGAGGAGAGACAGCCTACATTTCAGATTCCTTCAACATCTGGTAATAAAAAGAACAGACATACTAGCTTGACAACTGCGTATTGACAGGCAGGTCGCCTAATGAATCATTTCTAGCGGTCCATCACAAACCATCAGCTACTAGCAAGTTTCCCAACATCGTAGACAGCACCTATAATCTTGTTTTTATGAATTCAAATTTGTATCAAATCAAATAGTAGGCAGCTACAGTGACACTGCGAAAAAAAAAAAAAAAAAGAATCACTTACAGTATTTACTTATTGATTCAAAAACACCTTTGTTACCCTAACATGTGTGCATATCTTGGTAAACTCTGGTGTTTGCAGATTTTGGTTGATTCTACTTTTTAGACATATTAGAGAAAGACAGGAAAGATTGGAAAAGAGCGTGGTGAGTGACATGCAGCAAGAGGCCACAGGTCGGATTGGAACCCAGGCTGTTACCATTGGGCCGGAGCCACATGGGCCGGAGCCATGTGGGTGCGCTCCACCAGGTGGGCCACCAAGACGCCCCTGGTTGCTACTATACTTAAGAACTCACGTGTTGTAAACTACATATAAGGTAAGTAACAAAATACTATGTGCTCATACTGTATTATGTATAACTCAACAGAGCAAGTAATAACACCCATGTGTTGGAACACACAGCTTGAATGCTATATACAGCAGATATAAAAAGTCTACACACCCGTGTTCAAATGCCAGGTTTTTGGGATGTAAAAAATTGACACCAAGATAAATAATTTCACAACTTTTTCCACCTTTAACGTGACCTATAACCTGTACAACACAACTGAAAAACAAACTAAAATCTTTCAGGGAGGTGAAGTAAAAACAAACAACTGAGATAATGAGGTTGCACAAGCGTGTGGTTTTGCAACGTAGAGCAGGCAAATATTGCCACATCAAGATGTGCCACACTGATAAGACTCCTACCCGAAAAGACTGAGTGCTGTAACAAAAGCCAAAGGTGCTGCAACAAAGTATTAGTTTCAGGGTGTGTATATTTATGCAACCAGGTCATTTTAAGTTTTTTATTTTTCCCCTTTAAAAGTTTCAGTTTGTTTTTCAAATACACTGTACAGGTCACATTAAAAATGGAAAAAGTTGTGAAATTATTTAATATAATTTTCTGTATGCGATTTAATTATGCCACCGTTCTTACATATGGTGTTCGTCAATTTAAGATAAAACCTTAACATTACAAAAAGCTGTTTTAAGACTGCAGAGACCTACTGTACAACTGTGAAAAAACAGAATTATAAAGAATACCAAATGGAAAGTGTGAACATGTTGTTAGAACGTCATCTCTCCACCTGGAAGGACTCCCATGTCTTTCACTATTAATTCTTGTAGAACGAGGTTCAATTTGCCGGCATCGCTGCCATTTGGTGTTGTGACACGTATCAGTCCACTGAGCCATTTCATGCAAAACTTTCACATAATTCACAATTTTTGCCAGGAACTACAACTTCATTGACTTGTACAATTTTCTTTTGAAATGACAAACATGGTGGCAGAATTCGGTCAGGATCAGGAAATTATCTGGTGCTCATCAGTGATTATGATAGGTCCCATAACCCGGAGGAGAGGCAGAGAAGTGGGTGTGACATAAGCTCTTCTTTATTTTTAGTAAAATAAAGAAGTTGCACTTTACAACAAAAATGTACTAAAATTGTGTATTATGTACCAATTTACCAAAATGAGTCTTCATGGGTGAGTTCTATAAATGTATTAATATAAAAAAAATATAACTTCCCAAATATTCAATTAGTCTGGCTTCATATTTTGTTCTGATCTTAGACTAAATAGCAAAACAAAAGCAGTAGCAAGATGAGTTTAGGTTATATTTACATTGCAAACATAGCTAAAAGTAAAAAAAAAAAACTTGTTCATCCTTTTTTAAGCTTCAGCAAAACGCAACAAAATAACAATAATAACCAACTGAAGTAAAAATTGGTTACATTTTGATGAGTTATTAATAAAAACAATGCAGAGTTTGCCTAATGTCTTATTAGAAACCCTCACTGTAAAGTCAATAGGAGGTGTTTAGCTGTTTTTGCTGTAGTGGCAAAAGGTATTCAATGGAATAAACAGTGACTTTATGCCCAAAACTGACTAGGACATAAGATTTCTCCTTGGTTTCAGTGTGAAGAAGAAGGCTTCAGACTAGATGGTCAGACTTAAACTACCAAAGTGACAGACTCCGCTTTAGGCCAGATGTAAACCCTGTTGGCGTCTCAACTCCAGAGGTCTTAGCTCCGTGGCTGCATGCTCACCTGTTGTACTTGTAGATAATGCAAGTCCTGGATCCTCTGTTTCTAATAAAATCTATGTTAAAACCAGCTCTGGTGCATGAGATCCGAGGGTTATTAATAAGTTTGAGTCTTTGTTTAAGTGTTCCGCTGTCGTTTTCCAGCCTCAGTGTGAGCCTCCACGGTGCCCGGCCTTTTCAGGTTCCATTGGTCCATCTGTCTCTGCTGGTCCTGCTGCTCCACCTCTGATTCGCTGGATGAGCTGCCAGTGTTACTGCTGCTACTGCTACTGCTGCCGCCACTTCCGCCACCAGCACCACCATCTCCACCATCCCCGCCAGAGCTGAAAGCAAAGCAATCCTTCTGCCTTCCATCTGCCTTCTCCTCTCCTCCTCCTCCTGCATCCTCCTTCTCTCTCCTCTTCCCCACTGCCATCTCACTGCCGTCCTCGCTTGGTTTGTCCAAAGCTGCTATTTCCACCTCTACCTGCTCTGCTCCTCTGCGGTCCATCTCCACCCACACTGGGCCTGCAGGAGGCTCCAGAGGGGTGTAGTGCATCATCGGCTGGTGGACCGGTGTGTCCATCTGTGGAGGAAGGTTCTGGTGATCTGGATGGAGGAACTGGGCCTGGTGCTGGAGGTGATGCAGTGGTTGAAGAGGGTGCTGCTGTTGAAGGTGGTGCTGCTGCTGATGGTGGTGGTGGTGAAAATGCTGCTGATAATGGTGTAGGTGGTCATGGTAATACTGGTCTGTGATTGGCTTGTCCATGTTATGGAGAAACTCCTTAGGCTGGTTTTTGAGGAACTTCTCAAATTTCTTGGAGGCTTTTTTGTTGGTCACAAACCAGTCCTGTTGAGGACAGGAGGAAAAAAAGGGCAAGATGAAGTATGTTAGGAGGGAGTGTCTGTTAAATTTAATGTGATTTACACGATCAGTCAACAGTTTGGACACACCTTCTCCTGTAGTGATTTTCTTTATTTTTATTATTCTCAACATACTGAGGAAATACAACAAAAATATTAACAAGTCACAACATATTTAATATTTTAGATTGTCCAAAGTAGCCACATTTATCTTTGATGAGAGCTTTGCATTCTCTCATCAGATTAATGAGGTAGTCATCCACAACAGTGTTCATTTACAGGTGTGTCTTCTGAATAGTTCATTGGTGCCACTTCTTGTCTTGTTAATGTGCTTTCAGACCATCCATTGTCTTGTAGCAGAGGAAGGGTGGGTACAGAGTCCATCATTACTTTAAAAAATGAAGGACAGTCAGTCTGGAGCGTCTCAAGAACCATCAAACACTATGATGAAAGTGGCTCTCATGAAGACTGTTCCTGGTTTCTGAGGCTGGTATTTCTAAAAGGCTCTCGGTTTTCCTCTCCAAGGACAGTCCTCATGAGAACCACTTTCATCATGGCATTCACTGATTCTGGTGACCTTCATTTCTTAAACTAAGGATGGACTGTTATTCTCTTTACTTAGCTGTTTCTTGCCATAATATGGATTTGAACAGCAGTCATAGTAACATGAATAGGGCTATTGACTCTGTACCCACACTTGACAAGATAACTGATGATTTAAAGCACAGTAAGACAGCAAGAAATTACAAACTCATTCCAGGTGACTACCTCATGAAAACTGTGGAAAACTGTGAATACTGTCACCAAAGCTTAATGTGGCTACTTTGGACAATCTAAAATATAAAATATGTTCTGGGTTGTTTAACATTTTTTTGTTTGCTTTACAGAGGAGTGTTCTTTCACAGTTTTGATGTCTTCATATTAATGTACTATGTTGAAAATAATAAAAATTAAGTACAAACCACTGAAAGACAAGGTACATTCAAACTTTTAACTGACAGTGTACATGTAATAAACCAGTTTACAATGTGAAATGTCGAGATTACCTGTGAATGCACAGAGTTGATGTGGTATTTCACTCCACTTTCTGAGTTAAACTCTTTACTGCAGATCAGGCATCTGTATTTTCCGGCCTCAAAGTCTCCCTGAAATGGAATCAAAGAGAATTAAAAGCCAATACATGATAATTGATTCCTGGGACATTTTTAGGTCATAAACACTGAATTTGAACCCTGAGAACCAGAGGAGTTTATGTTTCATTTCTTCTTGCCAAGATGACGTGTAACTGTCCAAAATTATATGAATGGCAGTATTTTTCTTTCTAAAATATGAATCACTGCTGTCTTCTCTGGACCGAAGCTCATTTAAAATAGTCTGACGCAAAATGGAAAACCGTTCTGTGGTCACATGAATGCCTCAGTAAATATAAATACAGGTTCATAAGTCAATAAAATATGGGTTTATGAGATTTGCAAACCATTGCATTCTGTTTTTATTAATATTTAATTTACATTCCAGCTATTCGGGGCTGTATTATTATTATGATCAGTTATTATGATGAGTATTCCTGTATATTCCCAGGCACAATATAAACATCTGGATACGAGGAACAGAGTACAGGTGATGTACCTTTGTACAGAGCCCCAGATGAGCCTTGAGTCCAGATACACTAGTGTAGGTGCTGCCACAGCCCTAAGAGAGAGGCAGACTCCATTATAAGCTTGAAAGAAACTTCTTTTGTTTAAAAAGGATTTAGAGGAAGGTTATGTAAGACGTACCTGGTTGGGACACTGGACTTTCCTTTGGAGTTTCACCTCGTTTTTCCATTTCCTCAGCACCTCCTGGCTGAAGGCAGGCAGGCCTGGTCGGGCGTACTTCAACTGGAAGGACAGTATGAACAGGAGGAAGTCAGAGAAGACACGTGCACGGTCAGAATATGCCGACTTTTAACTGGTATCATGAACAGTTGTTTGGCAAATAAAATATCAGTGGTCAAGATATCAGGGGGTAAATAAGAAAAACACACATATGAAGCCGGTACAGTACATAATATCCCAGGGGTCAGCAACCGTTACCATCTGAAAAACCATTTTTAGACAGAAAGTAAAAATGCATGTGTCAAGAGCCACAAAAAATAGTCCTTTATGATCCACATGACATATGATGCACATTTAGCTGGAAATGTGTTAAAATGTTTTATTGCTTTATTTTTTATTATGTTGATCATCTGTATTGATTTGAATTCTTACTTTTATACATTTTGTTGTCCATTTTATTTTTTGTACACATTTTGTGCATTGTTTTGCATTTTATTGATTATTTTGGTCTTTTTTGATCAATTCTGATCTTCTCACAGATTGTTTAGGTAACTATTCGTTCATCTTTCATCATTTCATTTACTTTGTGAAAATATAGTTTTTTGTGATTACTAAAGTTAATTATTGTTAATTTTGTAGAATATTTTGTTGGTTTTTATTTACTTGACAATTTGGCGAATTTTTTAAATTCATTTTCAGCAAGTTCATTTATTATTTTGTGAAGTTTTGTTCAGTTTTCACATTTTTTTAATGCTTTGGATTATTTTGTTCAGTTTTGCCATAACTACGCTCATTATTTTTGCTTGTTTTTTAAAAACATTTTCTTGGTTTTAGTCATTTACTTGAATACACTGTTAATTTTGTGGATTTCTTTTCCCCATTTTTTCTTCATTATCCAGTTTTTTTTTCTTAGTGCTTATTTTGCTCATTTTTATTTATGATGTTACTTCTATCACTGGACAAAGCCACAGGAGCCACTGAGGAGGGGCTATAGATCACATCTGGCTCTGAAGCCACAGGGTGCAGACCCCTGTAATAGATGTCCTTTATGATGTGTAGATTTATTCTCAGTTAAAAACAATCGTAATAATAATAATCATTAGAGACATGTGTGGGTCTAGCCATTTCACAGGCTTCTTAGAGAATATTCTGAGTTGTATGAATGAACAGACATCCCCATACACTGTACGTTCAGAGATAAGCCTCATTTCCTCTTGCCTTTTTATCATCAGGCACCAGGTCAGACTGAAACTTCCTCTTAGGCCAGTCTTTTGGCAGCTCATTGTTTGCAATCTCAGCCAGGTGGAAGTTGGCCACCTGGGCCGAGGCTCTCTGCACCCGGCCGCTGGCTGTCCGTTCGGGGTTGGCCTCCCTTTGGGCCTTCAGCGCCTCATCTTCCTCAGCCTTCTGTGGCGTCTGGAGAAAATCAACAGCAGAACCTCATAAGGCTGGTGATCATTTGACTCCATTAGTTTCATAAGTGCAGCTGTGACTTGAACAGGGCTGAAGAAATAAAAAGCGAGACTCACAGGAGCATGCTCTGACTTCAGGTGGTATTCCAGACCAGCTTTGGACTTGTAGGTTTTCCCACAGTGAGAGCAGTTCAGAAGCATCTTCTCCAGCTCGGACTCCTCCTTCCCACACTTCTTCATGTGGTAAACGTAGCCCATGATGCTGGTGAAGGCAGCGTTGCAGCCCTGAAATGAAAACAAAACAACTGTCCATCAGACTTTCATCATGTCTTTTTTCCTTCATGTACATCATTATTTTCATGAGTTGACACACTGCATGTCCAAAAAGAACCTGTGTAGATTTAACTAAGGAAATAGATAAGAGGCTTCCACTACAGTACATAATGGAGATGTGTTAAAGGTGTTTGCAGTGAACACGAATGAGAATGTATACAGCTATGTATGTACACTCACTGGCCACTTTGTTAGGTACACTTTGCTAGTGCTACATCGGACCCCCTTGCTGTCATAAGATGGTTCACTGTGGTCATAAAGGGATGGACATGGTCAACAGCAATACTCATGTAGGCTGTGACATTAGACATTTAGGAGAGTCACCATGTGTGATCTTCTGCTGCTTCAAAGTTTGATGCTCTTCATCTGGGACTGGGAGGTTAGTACTGACTCGGCAGTATCACCTTAAAGCTGTTTTCTGTCGCCTGTATGTATTTTATGTACAAATGCCTGCAAAAGCAAACATAATATAAACATTTTCTTAAAGCGCTCAGATGATTCACTTACTGTGAGGCTCTCCAATGTAAACAACAGCGCAAACTTCCATAGTCTTGTAGCTGATTTTTCAAAATGGCGTGAAGATGTACTAGAAATCCTACATAATTAGTATTTTCTTTCTGCATAATCTGCTGATTTGGGAATCTCAGTGAGAAATACAAGCACAGACAACAGCACAGTCTCAAATAGTAAGAAGGATATAAACAAGGCTGTATGAGCTGTGTGACAGACGTGTTTTAAGTTAAGCTGTAACTGTGAATCACTGTTCTACCTTCAGGCTCACACAACAGACTGCAAAAACTAGACGAGTTGCCAGTAATATTTTTTTTTTGTGGCCAATGCAATCACATCGCTATGTCATGGCCACATAGAGATGATTTAAATGTTGTTTGCGGATTTAATTTTGTGTGTTTTATTGACGTCACAGGGTTCCCACTCTTTATTTACTTTTTTTACAGGACATTTTCAGCTGCTACAGAATGACAAATAAGTATTCACACTCATGGACCAACACCAGCAACACACCGCAACTGAAAGTCACTAGTCTTGTCTCTAGGTGCTTCTTTGGGGGAAAAAAAGTATGGGATTGAAAATGTCGCTTAAAAAAAACCAAAATAATCAAGTAAGTTACAAACAAAAATTAATAAAGCACAAAAATTTAACCAAAAAAAAAAAAATCAACAAAACAAGAAACAAAATGAGAAAGATGATCAAAATAATCAAGTACATTAACAAAAATGGACAAAAACAAAAAATATAAGCAAAAGAATGTGTAAAAATTATTAAAATAATCAGTTAAATGAGCAAAATTCAACAAAATAACACCAAGATATAACAATTATAATGAACAAAATAAGCAACCATAATTTTCCAGGACAACTTAAGCTTTTCCAGGACATTTGACATTTTCCCTCATTTTTCCATATGTTTTCCATGACTGGAAAATGGGTTAATCATTTTCCAGGCTTTCCAGGACACATGGGAACCCTGACTCACTGTAAATATTTATTCTTTTGTTTCTACTAAGACCTCCCTTGTGCTTAGTGCTGTTGTCTCCATTTCTTGCATGGGCAACTATTTGGCTGTTGTGCTGCATCCAAACTGCCCACATGGGATATTAATTAACACTGAACTAAACTGTGTGTGTATAATTCTAGAGCAAATGATTCCACTGTACCTCTTTAGAGCATTTCAATTTGCCCAGTCTCTTCAGTATTTTACGCAATTTGTCTTTGATGGCACGATCGTCCAGGTCCTTGGCATCATCAGCTGAAGGCTGGGAACACGCAAAAAGGGAAGAGAAAATGAAGATCGAACACAAAAACAGCCCTCCCAGTTTTTACTAAATGTTTTTCGGCACAGGCGATTTAAATCAAAAACCAGGTTTATGAGCAGAAGCAAAACTAAGAAACAAACAGAACCTGCTCCAAATCTTCCAATACAGTTAAAAGAGACATACAGCTCTGGAAAAACATTAAGAGACCACTGCAATGTTTTTTTTCAGAAATCATCATCTCTACATGGATGACATTTACTCCATTCCAGCGTGTGTTGAATTCCACCACAACCACACCGCTTTGTACTTAATGAGCTACTGATTAGTTGAGCCAAATCTGATTTAATGAGGAAAAGTAACCAAATCAGGGTTATTCCACCAAATCGAACCCTGGGTTACGAGTTTAATTTGTTCCAGGATTGGGCTCGTAAAGCGGAAAACTCATGAACCAAAACCGGTTTTCCCATAAGAATACATGTAAAACCAGTTAATCCGTTCCAAGACCCAAGAAAACGTCCCATACATACTTATGTGTATGTGCAGATAAGGTATGTTTATTGATTATAATTATCTGAAAAGGAAGTTATGTTAATTATCTTAAAAGGAATGCATGACATTAGTTCTAAAAATTATTTATAATGACACGTTACCTTGGAGACAGACGGCTGCAGGCTGGTTTTGGCCTGTTTTGCCACACTTTCATCGTCATCATCACTTTCAGTAGGCAAAGATCATTTGCTAAAATAGTGATCCAAAGAGGTTTGCCTCTGCCTACTCCTTATAATGTTATGAAAATGGGTGACGCAAATCTCATTCACATGGTCTAACACACGACCATTGTGCACTTTTTTTTCTATGAATCCCCGGAACAGTTCATAGTGCCACAACATCTCCTAAATCGCTGCTGTTGTCCGAACCTCCTCCTCATCGTCCTCCTCTCCACTGTCGAACTGCTGCTGAACCTCCTGTTGCTGCAGCTCCTGGAGTTCCTTGGTTGTGAGCATCTCCTCATGCTCCTCAACAAACTCTTTGGCATCCGATTGGAACTAGCCCTCTCCCCGTGACCACCCCAATGAATTCCTATGCATCTCGTGAACCGATCGAACCAACCACAACTGGCCTTGAAGTCTTCCATAGGTGGTTCTTGGGAACTCCCGCCACCCTTGGCTTTTTCCTCGTTTCAGGTCCTGGTAGATTGCAAGGGCTTTCTCCCAAATTATGGCTTCAGTGACCGTATTGCCAGCGGTTTTCCTTTTCCTTGATCCAAAGAAGCAATAGCCTCTCCATGTCGTCATGGAGAGGACAATGTTATTCCATTAGCAGGTTTCACGACCTTGACAGTTTCTTTCTGCTTCAGCATCGTGCACATGGTGGATGCATGCCTACCGTACTCCTTAGCCAAATCGGTCACTCGAACACCACGAGAATGTGTTTCCATGATCTCCTGTTTCACCTGCCTCAACATCACGTTACGTGTTTCTTCTCACCACTAGCATCCTTACTTTCTTTCATAGGCCCCGTGATGAAAAAACACAAAACAAAGCACTGCGTCAGGTGAAAAAAGGCACAAATATGAAGCACAACAGAGGGAATTCACGTCTTAATTCAACGACCGCGACGCAGTGGGAGGTCGGTGTGTAGCGCGCTCTACTTTCCTCTCGCTTTGTCTCGGCTAGTCTCATAGCTTCTCGGCCAGCTGACGTCGGAGGAAGTCGCGACACGTGCTCTCTATCTGAGGACTCGCTGTTGGATTTGTGTTCTCATACGCAGATGTTGTTTGTGCATATTTGACTTCTTTGTTTTTCTTTTGTAAATCAACTTTATATTTGTGTATATCTTTAAGTTGAAGGTCAGTGTTATGCACTTCCTCCTGTTCCCCCTTAACTTCCTTACCCGCCTGCAAATACAAAAATGTGTGTGTTCTACGCGCTCAAAATAAAGCTACACAAGGAAAAAATTTCTTTGTGTCCTTGTGTAATAAGTCTTTTCTTATTGAAACATGACAGCAGTGAATACTACGAGCTCAACACTCGCAAACAATTTTACTCGCAAACCCAGTTTTTTGCACGTGAGCCAGTATAAAAATTTGCTCGATTTCCTCCTCGTAACCCAAGAAATGTGTAAGCCAATGTGCTCGTAAAGTGGGGTATACTGACTTCTCAACTCCTCCAAAGTTAAAACATAAGTATTGTGTGGTTTTTAAATAAATATGAACTTGTTTTCTTTGCATTATTTGAGTCTGAAAACACTGGATGTTTCATTTTGAACATTTGTCATGTTCTGCAAACACAAACCCCACAATAACAATATTTTTATTTGGAATTTGGCAGAAATGTTGTCAGTACTTTACAGACTAAAACAAAAATATTCCTTTTATTCAAACACGTCCTATAAATAGTGAAATCAGATAAATTTTACAGTGGTCTCTTCATTTCCCCCCCTTGAGCTGTACCTACTAAAATTGTGTCAAAAACGTGAAAAAATAAGAAAAAAGTGTCTCACCAAGTGGCTGTGGTCAGCCATGATGTGATACTTCATTCCTGTTGAAGACTTCAGCTGTTTCCCACAGTGTTGACAGGTGAAGGGTTGCTGCAAGCACAGATTTATTAAATTACCACTGAGAAATAAATTTTTTTTAATGTTTCTCTCACATTTCAACAGTTTAGAGGCAAGAAAGGAGGAAATGATTTCATGCGTCTAGAGCAGGGGGTGCACAACCTGCGGCTCCGGGACCACATGCGGCTCTTTAGCCTCTTTCCAGTGGCTCCTGTGGATTTATCCAGTAATGGAAGCAACATTGTAAATCCATGAGCAAAAGAGGCACAAAATCAAGAAAAAAAAAAAAAAAAGTATCTAATAAAAAACTACTAATGAGTAACTTTCTAACTTGGAATTTATTGCAACCTAATAAACAGGTATTTTGGTCTATTTTGTTCATGTCCTTTGAATATTTTGATCTTTTTGTGATTTTATTCATATTTTTAACTTTTTTTTGTCACTTTTACTATGTATGTTTTTTGTTCACTTTTGTTAACCTTTTTGATTTTTTGCTCATAGTGTTGTTTATTTTATTGACAATTTTGTTCAAGTTCTTGTTTATATTGTTTATTTTTGCTACATTTCCTGATTATTTTCCTTCTTTTTGATTATTTTGTTCATTTGTACTTAGATTAATTTTACAGTTTACTGCTTTGTTCAGTTTTGTTAATTTTCTCTGACTGTTCCTTTCAATAATTTGCAGGAGTATTTTGCTCAGATTTTTAAATGTAATTGTTTATTTGATTCTTTTTTATTTCAACCTGTTTTCACCTACTGAGGTGAAGCAAAATATAACAACACAAATGTAATGAGAAATTTTTGGGAAAAACCACTCAAGTACATATAAATCAGCAAATGTTCTTGAGGACTACCCACCTCTGTTTATGGTTACTTCATCTTTCTGTTTTACTCCACTTTGCTGCTTTGACACTGTTAATTTATTACTCACAAGTAAGTTTAGTGGATACATATGAAGGCTTGGCATTCCTTTAATTGTCTTTTAAATAAAACTTACCTAAATAGCTGATGTTTTTACTGTAAATTATAAAAGGTAGGAACCTTCTTCATCAAGCTACAACAAAGACACAAATGTTAATAACTTGAGCTTAATATCCTTAATCTGGTAAAAAAAAAAAAAAAAAAAGCAAATATAATCAGTGTTTTCTTTAAAAATGTCACCAGAATTGACAAAATCAACCTTAGAATGGGTGAACCTTTAAAATATGAATACAAAGTATAAAAGTATGCGTGAGAATGTATGAAAATGCTCCCTCATACACAATGACAGCAGTTCAATTCTGTAATAGTCTGTCAAACTGCATTTTATCCCAAAGTTTAATATGATTGGATTTCAGATATAAACACTGGGTGCTCACCAGTCTGCAGTTCTCCATGTGTTTCTTCAGCCCCTCCACAGTCTTTCTGCTCACACTTTTACATTTTGGACAGGTAACTCTACCTTTGGCCACAATCTGGAGCTGCCAACGCTCCTCCTGACTTCCTGCAGATATTAACACCAAAAGATGTTATTCATTTAAAACAATCCATAATGGAAAGACCACATCTGCTGCTCAGAATGACATCTCTCTCTCTCTCTCTGTTTTACCTGGAGGATAGGTCGGAGGTTCTTTCTTCGTGGTGAAGATCAGGGGTTTCTGGTCCTCGCTGGCCTGTGATGTCGAGGGTTTTGGACTGTTCTGAGGACCCCCAACACTAGCTGCATCTGAGAGTGGAATTTAAAAAAAAAAAGAATCCTTATTCATGACAACCTCTTGCCTTGACTCATTTGTCAAACTGACTGGAGTCCCTGCCCTCTGTTGTTATTCACAGGTAGGATTTGCTTCAGTTCAGATCTTTGGGCTTTCTTTATGTTCAAGTTTATGACGTGAATGATAATGAATCTACAAAGTCAAAATCTAAGGACAGTCTGTCCTCAGACTGTATAATGTATTGTATGTCATGTGAAAATATAAAAACATAAAAACAAAGACCTCAGTCCCCAACGTATGACTTATTTTCGATTCCACAATTTATTTACAAAACAATAACTAGGTAACAACTGTGCTCTGGGGCTGGTCCTGGTTATTTGACCGATTGAATATTCATACATGAGACAGACATCTGTAGCGAAGTGGATCAAGTTCAGTCTTAATTGGTAAGTTATGTCTGTTACACTGGTACATTCTGTCTCTCACAGCTAAATTTGGTTCGGATGGGGAAGACCAGCCACCCCTTTTCATTCATTTTGTCCAGGCTGTGCTCCTCTGGACACAGTGATGACAGTGTACAGTCCACTGCAAAGCTTTAAGTATTAGCTGCTGACTGTTGAAAAAGCTTGAGAGCAAAAAACAGCAGTCAGGACAGGTTAAACTAAAAGATGCACATGGGACTTTACTTGCGGTTACTGTCAGTAATTACAAATGTAGTGTGTGAATCGTTACCTGGTCTCCAGACATGTCCTCTGTCTCTGTTTGAGTTACTCCATGTCTGGTCTTGGCCTCGGGCACTGCTCCATCCCTGCTCTGACCCAGAGGAGGCCTGGCTTCTTCCTGGATCCCTGCCCATGTCCCAGGCCTGATCCTGGCCTCTGTCTCTGCCAGCTACCCAGGCCTGCTCCGGACCACGGTCTTGGCCCGTCATCCATGTCTGTTCTGGTCCCATATGAGCTCTGTCCCGGCCTGGAATCCATGTGTCTTGACTGGAATGTCCTGCTCGGTCTCTGCTGGAGCTCCATGCCTGGTCCTGTGCTCCTCTCTCTCTGCCAGACTCCCAGGCTTCAGTGCTCCGGCTCCTGCTGGTGGTCCAGCTCTGGTCCTGGGGCTGGGACGACTCCCTACTTGGCTCTGGACCTTGGGGCCAGACATCTTTCGCCACCATTCTCGGAGGCAGCCTTGGAGTGGGAGGAGCCATGGAGACTGGGTCTGCCCCATTGGCCAGACCACCTGATGACATCACGGAACAGCTGGTGTTTGGGTACTCCACTGTCCCTATGGACACACTCTGAAGGTCCTCATACCTGGTCAGTCAAAAAGTAAATGTTATGTTACTCTAGCAGTACACGTAGAGAGATGTCGAACTGCCAGGAAGATAAATACTGTACACACTGAGGCTGTGCAACTAAAAAATCCAGATTTAGGATGCTTTACACTCGCCGTTGTAAGCTGATGCCTTGTATTCAGTAACACTAAACAGAGAGAGCACCTGTACAAAGCAGACACACATATTTCAATTATTTAGACTTTTTTATCATTTTAACTTTTTATGTTAGTTTAAGTTTGTATGTTTAAGTTGAAGAAATACAATGTCCAAAATTATAATCTATATATACCTTAATAGCCAAGCAAATAGACTCAAACTGTAATTATAGTGGACATTTAACACTGTTGTCCTCAATAATCACAATATCACTTTGTCACCAAATTGTCAGATTTTTGTCATATAGAACATGCCCAACCATCTTGGATTTCAACTACCGTATTTTCCGGACTATAAGGCGCATCTAAAAGCCATCAATTTTGTCCAAATATGACACTGCGCCTTATAATCC
>JAQQAE010004557.1:0-18617 GCA_029823295.1 Pseudamia nigra | reverse complement strand
TACATACTTTATATGGGAGTTTGTCATGGGTCCAGAACAGATTAATTGGTTTTACATGTATTCCTATGGAAAAACTCAATTCGGCTAATGAATGATTCGCCCACAGAACATGATGCTGGAACGGATTATATTTGTTAGCCATGGCACCACTGTAATATGATTTTGTTAATATTTTGCCCATTTTTGTTCATTTTCTGGATTATTTTGTTAATTTTACATTAGATTAATTTCTTTTCATTTATTTTATTGCTGTTATTCTTCATATTCTAGATTATTTTGTTAAATCTGCACCGAAAGATGTAAGTTTCAGAGGGGTGGATGGATGTACCCCCTCACCATAGTTATTTTGGAAATTATGTTAAGTCTGTCTGTCTGTTAGTAGGATTACACCAAAACTATGAGATGGATTTTGATGAAAGTTTCACCAACGGTAGCTTTTGGGCCAACAATAAACCTGTTAGATACTGAAGGTAATCCGGATTAGGATGCGGATTCTGGATCTTTTGTTCACTTTCTTTAACAGTGACAGATATGGCCATTTTGCTAATATTATCAAAAATATTGCACCAAGCACCTCTAGTATCTAATGGGTTCATTCTTGGCCCAAACTGAGAAACTTTCATTAAAATCCATCTAGTCCATTTAGTCATCTTACGACCATTATGAATACATAACCTTGTTGGCTGGTCAAAAAATAACAGCAGCCTTGGCAGAGGTATACAATTTCTGAGTGCTCTCTAGTTATTGGATTTATTCATTTGTTTGTTTTGTTTACTCCCAATTCACCAGAACACAGACAATGAAGTGTCCAAATCTCAGTATTTCCAGGAGCATCCAGAGACACCCACATAAAAATGAAACCTCCACGGTGGTGACAGGTCATGAATATTTAAATGAATTCTTAATAGCAGAGACTAAAGTGCACAGTTTGTCAAATTTACACTTGCTCTTTAAATAGTCCTGTTATTTACTGTCTCAGCCCTCTGGGACATGTGATTGACACATCCTTGTGCTTTATTGCCACAAGTGCTGATAGGAAGTGAACATGGAGAGAGAGTGGCCATCTGGGTGGTGTATGGGTGAGGACAGCTGAGCACATCTCAGATGCTGCTCCCCACAGTGCTGACTTCACCACCCCTGACAGAAAAAAAGAAGTGGTCCATAGCTCTGCATTTCATTTGGCTTACACTGCTTAAAACAGCAACAAGGTGTAAACCAGGGACAGAACATTTCTTTTGAAAAGTTAGTTGTACTCAGATGTCTTTTAACATCCATCCTGGTTTTCAGTCAAACACTGAAAGAAGTCATTACCTCCTCCAGGATCAGGATTAGACCACAACACCTGGATGGAGTGTGATGAAAGTTTCACCTGAGGTAACCCTTGGGCTAAGGATGAGCCCATTATATTTTGGAGATGATCCAGGTCAGGATGCGGATTCTGGATAAATTTTTCACTGTCCTTAACATTGTGAGACATTCATTAAAATGTATCCAGTTGTTGCATAGTTCTGCTAACAAACAGACAAATGGACTAACAAACATAATCACATAATCTGGGGATTATGTTGGCTGGCTGAGAAAAAAAAAAAAAAATTGGGTAAAAAATAACCTTGGGGTAGGTACGCACTCTCTGAGTCATCTTAGCAGCAGAATCATGTATGCATACATTTTCTGTCTAGATTTATGAAAATGGCATTTTAATGAAAGTTTATGTATTACTTTGTTCTGATTTTCTACAGTCCATCATACTAAAACATTCAGACAGTGTTTAGAAATCTCTGAACACATGAAACACGGCTGAAAGCTAATAACAGATGAATATGATAACAGGGGTCATCAGAGGGCACTGCATGAAAAACAGACCTGATTCTGTTGTGGACATCACTGCATGATCTTCGAGGAACAGCTGTTTGTGAACACGGTGGCTGCATCCCCAACTGACAGAGTCGACTCTACCATACAAAGCAGAAACCCAATATAAACTCAATGCAGAAACACTGTTGCCTGCTGTGTACCTGAGCTGTTGTATAATGGACTGAGGTCGAGTGGAAAATTGTCCTGTGGTCTGACAATTCAAAATTCTTTGTGGAAATCATGGATGCTCTGTCTGCCAAGCTAATGAGGAGCATCTAGTTTGTTTCCAGCACTCTGAAACAGCCAGCATCCGTGATAGTATGAGGGTGCATTAGTGCACACGGCATGGGTAACCTGCACATTTGCAAAGACAACATTAATGCTGAATACAGTGGTGCTCCGGGGAACGAGCACTTCTACCAACGAGAAATTCAGGTAACGAAAAAATTCAGCCAAAATTATGTCCCGGCTAACAAAAAGGTTTCGGGTTACGACTTTTGTAACCCGTAAAGCTTCGGTTTACAGATTTTGTAATTCGGGTTACAAATCTTTCCACCTATTGTTTCACCTAATTTTTTCACTTTTTTCACCTAAAATTTTCAAAACTCATTTTGTGTTTTTCATCATGGGACCTAAGAAAAATGGCTGTCTCTGTGTCTTTATAAATCAATAAATTTGCACGTACGGGTGTGTAATACATACTTTATATGGGAGTTTTCGGGTTCAGAACAGATTAATTGGTTTTACATGTATTCCTATGGAAAATCTCGCTTCGGCTACTAAATGATTTGCCCAATGAACGTGACACTGGAACGGATTAAAGCCGTTAGCCGGAGTACCACTGTAATATTTACAGGTTTGAAGCAACATATGACAAAATCTTTTTCAGTGAAGGCCTTGTTTATTTCATCCAGATAACACAGTATGCTTGTATTTCATTAGCATGACTCTGTAGTAGGAGTCCAGGTGCTAAATTGGCCGGAAGCAGTCCTGATGAAAATGTCTGGCACATTATGGTGTATAAAATTTGACAAAGACAACCCTGAACTGTTCAAATCCTACAAAAAGCAAGAATAGGAAAAGTGACACCAGGTCCAGTCAGTGTTGTTAAGAGTGGGAAACTTCACCCTGATCCAACTTTTTTGAAACATGTCGGTACCATCAAATTCAAAAGAAGCCTATAATTTTCAAACAATGGAATTCCTCAATTTCAATCTTTTATTTGTTGTCTTTATGCTATTTTCAATTCAAACATGAGTTTTCACTGTTTTACATTCATCCCATATTTTGCACAGTGACCCAGCTTTTTGGAAACATTATGGTTATCATTGTTATTGATTGATTCTGAGTTTTTCCCAAATGTCACACTTTCTCAGGTGGTTTATAACCATCGTAAAAATACCAGTTCAAGGAGTTTGTCCCCATTCTTCCCTGAAGAACCAGCGCTTATCAGAGCCTTTGTTTGTCAATGGAAATCCGTCAGCGGGACAACAAGCAGAGCAGTGTGTTTGCCAGGAACAGGGCATCCGGTATCATCTCTTCTGTCTGACCGTCATAAATACAGTACTTTTTGATACATTAGAGTGACAACAGTTCAGCCTGGCAAAGTCTTATTTATTTTCCCAAATCTCCTCTGATGAGCCCGAAGAAAAGAGCAAATGTGTTTTTGTTGTAACGTCTTCAGCCGGCTGTCAAGACAAAGATTTAAGAAAACCAACTAATTACATCCAAATGGACCAGGCTTTTTGTTGTAATGATTTAAACAGTGCAAAATTAAGATGATGACTTCCTGAGACAAGATGATGTCAAACCACTTTAATTATCACGGGGTATATAAATTTGATTTAAAACACAACAATCTCCTTGTTTACAAATTCAGTGACATTCTGCATTCTCTAACCTTAACCTCATTCTATGCTGTGCAAACTGACACTCCATGAAATGGATGCTTATAATAAAAGGAGGATTTATTTAACAAAATAGGTTACTGGTAGTTTTGATAAATACCAAGGTGAATTACATGAATGAATAGATTTTAAGCAGCTTCACAGAAAAACATTTAACTACTGTATATGACAGACTTTAATAGAGGAAAGAAAATTCAATTATTTCAAAGTCATTGATTTTGTTTTGCAAAAAAGAAAGAAAGCATGTGATTTCTATTATGCCCTATCTGAATTATTTCTATAAATCTTACAAATCATGCCAATGAGTGGATATAAAGTCAGGGAGCAAAATGGTACCCATGGCAGAAACATGACTAATATGCACAGGAAAATGCAGGATTTAAATAGATTTAATCTAGAACTTTTTGGCCTCAAAAATGAAAGGTCAAAGGTCAGTGCTCACCTTGACTCCATTGAACCCTATAAATCAAGCCAGAAATCTTGGTGTAATTATTGACTCAGACCTGAACTGTAACACTCACTTAAAAACTATTACCAAGTCTCGTATTACAGTACCACCTGAAGAACATCACTAGAATAAAGGGTTTTCTGTCCAAACACGACACAGAAAAACTTGTTCATGCACTCATTTTCAGCAGGTTAGATTAGTGTAATGGTGTCTTCATAAGTCTTAAAAAAAAAAAAAACTGCAGCTGATCCAGAATGCTGTTGCCAGAGTATTGACTAATACCAGGAAATTGGACCACATCAATCTAGTCCTAAAATCATTACACTGGCTTCCTGCAACTCAAAGGATAGAGTTCAAAATCTTACTCCTGGTCTGCAAAGCACTGAATGGCCTTGGACCAAAATACAGTACATCCTAGACTTGTTAGTTCCCTGTGAAGCATCCAGACCCCTGAGGTCATCAGAGACAGGTTCACTGTGTGTTACCACAAGCAGAACCAAAAGAAGTGAAGCAGCATTTAGTTATTCTGCTCCTCACCTGTGGAACAAACTTCCTGAATATCTGAATTCTGCAGCTTTTTGTTAAGGGAGTGTAGCTTGGACCGAGATGCTGACACACGAGGCAGACTCAGGTTCTGTTGTTGACAGTTTATTGGATATTGTGGGTGGAGAGCCGAGGGCAGAATCCAAGTGGGACAGAGCGGAAGTAAAGGGCCAGCTGGGATAAGATGGACTGAGCTGGACAGGCAGGCGTGGACTCTAATGGAACAGAGCAGGGGTACGAGGAGACAGAGACTGACCGGGACAGTCACAGGGTGGAGACGGCAGGACAGCTCATTGGATAGATCACAGGAGGGAGACGGAGGCTGAAACCAGGATCCGGAAACCGGGTAGATGGAGACAGGCGATAAGTAAACACACTGCTGAGGATCAGTATAATACTGGAACGTGACGAACTGGTGAACAGAGTCGACAATCTGGTGGAGAACTGTTGGTGAGGCTGGGTTTTTACAGCAGTACTGATTGCAGATGGCTGACAGCTGGCTCTGGCTTCTGCACACCAGTCTCCACTCCTGTAATCAGAGCACACACACAGCAAGGGGAGGGGGAGAACTAGGAATTGAGGGACGTGACAGTACCCCCCCTCTACGGGCGCCACCTGGCGCACAACTGAGTTGACCAGGATGCTGTCTATGGAACTCCCTGATGAGCAAACCATCTAGGATCAGGCGGCGAGGGATCCAGCAGCACTTTTCTGAGCCATAACCCTCCCAATCCACCAGATATTGAAGGTCACGCCCACGGTGCCGAACGTCCAATGGCCGCTGGACAGTGTGGGCAGGATAACCATCAACCAGCCAGGGAGGAGATGGGGAGGTGGCAGGAGGAGACAGAGGGCTAGAAGACACTGGTTTCACTTGGGTGACATAAAAGGTGGGATGAATTTTGAAAGAAGCAGGAAGCTTGAGATGGACAGCATAGGGGTTGATGACAGCAGTGATTTCAAAAGGTCCAATGAAGTAAGGTGCGAGCTTTTTAGAAGCCACCTTATGGGAGAGGTCCCTCTAACTCAGCCAAACCCTCTGTCCCACCAGAGTGGGCCAGTCTCCAGATCCCCTGGCAGCACCTCATGTGGTCTTGGATGGATGGTACTGCCAGTTCCTGCTCCTGCTCAGGGAACAAATGGGGCTGGTAGCCCAGGGAACAGTGGAAAGGAGAGAGACCAGATGAAGCGCTAGGCAGGGTGTTGTGACAATACTCTACCCAGGGAAGATGCACATTCCAGGATGAGGGGTTTGCTGAGGTGATGCATCGCAGAGCTGCCTCCAATTTCTGGTTGGCATGCTCAGTCTGGCCATTAGTTTGGGGATGATACCCTGAAGAAGGGCTCACAGTGGCCCCCAGGGCTGCACAGAAGGTCTTCCAGACCTGGAGATGAACTGGGGGCCCCTGTCTGAAACAATGTCCACAGGTATCCCATGGAGCCAGAGCACATTTTCCACCAAGTGATCTGCAGTCTCCCTGGCAGAAGGCAGTTTGGGGAGGGCAAGAAAATGTGCAGACTTGGAAAAGTGATTGATTATTGTAAGGATAACTATTTTACCGTTCGAAGGAGGCAGTTCAGTACAAAGTCTAAAGCGATGTGGGACCAAGGACAGCTAGGGACAGGCAAAGGTTGGAGGAGACCGCTGGTTGGTCTGGTGGATATCTTATTTTGGGCACAGACAGTGCATGCTACAATGAATGACCAGGTGTCTGCTTCCGTGGATGTCCACCAGAACCTCCGACGGAGGACAGAGAGGGTGAAGATGATTCCAGGATGACAGGTGAGGCGGGACGAGAGGGTCCACTGGAGCACCTGTGAACGGACAGAGGGAGGGACAAACAGAGGATTAGCTGGACTGTTACCGGGGTCAGGATCGAGGTTTTGTGCCTGTTTTACCAGGGACTCAATCTCCCAGATCAAAGTGGGAATGAGACAGGTGGTTGGCAGGATGGGGTCAGGCTTGGCATCACTTTCTTCAGTGATGAACTGTCGAGATAGAGTGTCAGGCTTGACATTGCGCAAATCTGGACAATAAGTCAGGACAAAATTAAATCTGGCAAAAAAAAAAAAAACAGAGCCCACCTAGCCTGCCTGGAGTTGAGTCTCTTGGCCTCCCAGATGTAAGCAAGATTTTTGTGGTCGGTCCACACCACAAATGGCTGCTCTGCCCCTCTAACCAATGGCGTCACTCCTCCAGTGCCAACTTTACCACCAGAAGCTCCCGATTCTCGATGTCGCAAACCCAAGGAATCACTGCAGCTGCTTCAGGTTCAAGGGTATGAGCCATTCAGAGACTGCACTTACTTTAGCTGTGTCCATCTGTACCTGCCCCTCAGCGATGACCTACCCAAGGATGGAGATCTGGGGAATATGAAACTCGCACTTGTCCACTTTTACAAACAACTTGTTTTCTAGGAGACACTGGAGAACTTGGCAGACATGTTGTTCATTTTCAGACTGCGTCTGGAGAAGATTAGGATGTCATCCAGATACATAAACACAAAGCAATTGAGCATGTCCCGCAGCACATTGTTGACCAGAGCCGGAACATTGGTCAGTCCAAATGGCATAACCAAGTATTTGAAGTGACCTAGTGGTGTGTTAAAGGCAGTCTTCCATTCATCACCTTCCGAAATCCGAACAAGATGGTAAGCATTCCGAATATCTAACTTGCTGAAAACAGTGGCTCCATGTAAAAGGACAAAGGTAGAATCGATAAGTGGGAGAGGGTACTTATTCTTCACGATGATTTCATTCAGGCCTCGATAGTCTATGCAGGGTCTTAATGTCTTACCCCCGGTAGGTGCAGGATTTCTGCAGCAAATGAGTCATGAGTATATTTTTCCATGGCCTCCCGCTCTGGACGAGACAGGTTGTAAAGATGGCTGCAGGGCAACTGGGCACCAGGAAGCAGGTCTATGACACAGTCATAAGGCTTATGGGGGGGGGGGGATGGAGCAGGAGCAGACAGCAGACGGTTGTTGCAGCAAAAAACACTCCAGGAGACTATCTGGCCCTGCTTCCAGTCAATAACCAGGTTGTGGGTTGTTAACCATGGTAAACCTAGTACTATCGGGGTATTGGGACAGTCCAATAACTTGAATTGAATTACCTCCTAATGGTTTCCCGACAGTCGATGGATCACAGGCTGGGTCTGGTGATCAACTCGAGCCAGCAGCTGCATGTTAAGTGCCTCCGTTTCCAGAGGAATTCGCAGTGGCTCTGTGAAAATCCCCAATTTCTCCACAATGCTGCGATCCAGAAACTCTAGTCTGCTCCTGAGTCCACCAGTACTGAGAGCGGCAGTTCATCAGACCACCAGGTGAGGGTGCCAGGCGCTGGAAACGAACAGAGGAAAGCATATTCGCATGGCTCACCAATATCTCCCCTATCATGGAGGAGCTGTCCCCTTTTCTTTGACGGATGGGACAGGCAGAAATAAAATGGTCAGTCTGGCCACAGTAAAAACAGGCTCCAGACTGGATGTGGTGAGTTCTCTCTTCCGGGTACAGGTGAGCTCGCCCCTGCTGCCAGGGTTCAGGATCCGAGCCAGAGAAAGTCAACAGAGGCATGTTGGGCTTGAGGGGCGTGACTTGGTGGGACGGCGCAGGGGAATTTGCTGTCCTCTCTGCAACGTTCTTGGAGTTGATTGTCAATTCTAATTATCAGGCTAATTAGCTCATCCAGGCTGAAAGTATCATCCTGGGAGGCAAGCTGGTCCTTGGTGGTGTCACAAAGGGAATTAAGGAAGGCGACCTGGAGGGCTGCATCATTAAATCCACTAGTGTCTGGAACTCTACTGCCATTTCTGCTACACAGCGGGAGCCCTGACAAAGGGAATAGAGCCTCTTCGCTGCCTCCTTACCCTGCACAGGATGGTCAAATACCTTGCACATCTCTTGGATAAAGGCGGGATAAGAAGAAAAGAGGTCCGATTGGCTCTCCCAGACCGCTGAGCCCCAACCGAGAGCCTGACCCTTGAGCAGCCCGAGCAGGTAGGATATACGGGCCCTGTCAGAGGTGTATGTTTGGGGTTGCTGCTCAAAAACCAGAGAAAATTGTAGGAGGAACGCTCTACAGAAACCCAGGTTTACATCGTATCATTCCAGGGCTGGAATCACTGGCTTCCGGACTGGAAGGCACGGCAGGACTGGAGAGGACGGGGGCTGGCTGGCCTTCTCTGGAGGTAGTCTAGGAGTATTGGGGGCTAAGGCAAGCCGGCTGCAGAGACTGCTTATGTTTGCAGACAGTTTCTTCAGAGTATGCAGGATACTGGACAAGGCCTGCTCATGTTGTCCCAGACGTGAGTCCTCGCTAGAAATGGTGAAACGAATTGCCTCCATGTCAGCTGGGTCCATGACTGACCAGGTCATACTGTTAAGGAGACGTTAGGGAGACGGAGGCTGAAACCAGGATCCAGGAACCGGGAAGACGGAGACAGGCGGTAAGTAAACACACAGAATTGCTGAGGATCAGTATAATGCTGCAACGTGACGAACTGGTGAACAGAGTCGACGATCTGGTGGAGAACTGTTGGTGAGGCTGGGTTTTTATAGCAGGACTGATTGCAGATGGTTGACAGTTGGCCCTGACTTCTGCACACCAGTCTCCATTCCTGTAATCAGAGCACACACACACACACACACACACACACACACAGCAGGGAGAGGGGGAGAACTAGGAATTGAGGGATGTGACACTTTTTCTTAAATTCTTAAATAATGTCTTGCAAATGCACTTTAAAATCACATATTATTCCTAGTCACATTGCGGGTTTGGGACCCATATGCTGTATGTATGTGCTCCACAAAAAATCTATCCCTAAAGTGAATTCTTAACCTTCAAGAAACAAGTTTATACTGTAAAAACTTCACATTTTGGGGTCAAGGAACACATATTCCCCTCACACTTCATCCTGTTGAACATGGGTACATTCTAATAGGGAACATGCTTCACACTGTATGATCTGCCTTCAACATGCAGCAGAGCCATACGGATGATTTGTAGCGTGCTGCAGAAGCACTGTGAAACTCCCACAATCCCACACTGACACCAGGAAAGACCAGGATGGATGAGAACAAAGAATTAGACTAAGGAGTTTGGGGCTCTCGCTCTCTCTCTCATTCTCTCTCTCTCTCTCTCTCTCTCTCTCTCTTCCAGCAGTCCCTCCCCCTTCCCTCTAAACAGAACCACATTTTATCAAGCAGTGATCTGGCAACAGTGAAAACACACCACTGTCTGTAATATACTTTTATTGTGCTTTTACAGTCCAGGGACATACTTTTACTAACGTGCACATTTGTATACACTTATGTACACACTCATATGCTGATGTATCATATGTCAATCTAGCATAAATACATATGTCTTGAGGAGCATGATCCCCCTGCGACCATCTGCTCACATGATGTCATTGATCTTCCAGATAGTGGTCATTAAAATAGAAGATGTTTCTGGTTTGTGCACCAGGTCTTTGTTTAGAGTTGTCTTTCACAGACTTAACGTCAAAACACAAATGGCTCACAGAACCATTTTATTGGGTCACCGACTGTCAAGATATGTACATCAATGGTATGATCGCCATAGAAATAGATTACCGCAGTAGTAATGTCATTTTCATTTCCATGCAAAGAAAAAACTTTCAATGGACTGTTTTGACAAATGGTAAGTCATCATGAAAGTGAATTCAAATTGTTTGCTATGTGTGTATTAAGGTGGGAATACGTTGTATATTTTAGCCCATATTTTGCCCACATGACTTTTCAATTCAATTCTATTTGTATAGCACCAATCATAGTCACTGATTATCTCTAGGTGCTTCACAATTTGAGGCTGAGACAGACAGACAATCATTTGCATTCACAACTATGGACAATTTAGAGTAACCAATTAACCTGTTTTTGGTTGTGGGAGGAAGCCACAGTACCAGTTTTTGGCCAGTTTTTGGTTGTGGGAGGAAGCCAAAGTACCTGGAGAGAACCCACACAGACACAGGGAGACTCTACACAGAAAGGTGTTGGGATTGAACCCAGGACCTTCTAGCTGTGAGGCACGAGTGCTACCCACTGCACCCTTTTCTTAAACGTACAGTAGTCTGGATTCCAGCTGCATTGGGCATCATTTGTTGCGCCATGCACAAAGGGGAGCACTGACCAATCGTCTGCTCCTGAATGGCTGTCTTAAGGATGGATGAATTTCTGACATATGGGAAATTGAAAATGAGTCCCTGAAAATGCAATGGCAGCACAACGCTGGACTGAAATGGGTAGTGTAGCTAAGAGTAACTATCAAGTTAAATAGTAAACAGTGGACAGCCTACCTCTAGTCCATCCATCCACCCCTTAATGCACCTGTCTAATTTTGTTTCAATGCATATTGCACATTCTCTGTTGATCCAATAAGCCTCATTTCACTGCTGAAATATAATAGTGTCCATCAGTTATTTGACAGATCAAAATGAAATTGCTGATCCAAACACCTCCTATGATGGTTTTTAAAATTTCCTGCCCTATTTGTCCATTTCCAACTTCTGTAGACTTCAACTGAATATCCCATGCCAATGTCATAGGGCTTGAGATTGGCGATGTGATCTTGTCTTTCAAGTGTGTTTTTACTATCTTGTTTTTATCTCAGCTAAAAAGGACTCAGTGTTTTAAATCACACCTGTCCAGAACACAGCTGTTGGGATATTACTATTTACTATTTCTAGTGCTTTTTCTGAATTATTCACTATCATGACTCCTGTGTGTTACAATCTTTAAAACATTTGGTGTAAATCCTTTGAACAGTTCTTGATTTTACATTCTGCTAACTGTTAGCACCTGGAATCGCCTCTCAAATGCATGGTTGCCATAATGTCATTATTGTGGATTTTGTCAGGTCTTGTTCTTGGATTAAAAACTAATTTTGGTTTAAACTCGCTCTCGATCCTTCAACATGTTGGCCTTTTCTCAGTCTTGATACATTCAGATCTTGGTGATGATTAGGGCACATTCAAACTAAGGACGGCTAGGAGCTGTGCCAAAGCATGAATGTTCCCCCTCCCCCCTCCACTGCTGGTCTGCACTCACACTGGCCCATTTCCAAGCGCATCTGTACATAGCAAATCACATCACAATACCACATATACATCTTTACTGACTTTGTGGCTTAAGTTTTAGTTAGTTTTGGTCACAAAAAGACCTTTTTGGATTTCTCCATTATGTTTAATTATATTGTCCACATACAGAGACAGGAGAGGATGTTAATAAATCACATCTATGCCACATCTGCATGCATGCACTCATGTGTGACCCAACATTCTGTGCCAAAGCTCACCTATTCTAATCGCACCAGGGCCAGGGGACCATGACACAATTTAGCACAGATTGGATCACACCCATTACTCAAATGATCCATGCTTCAGGTGTGAAGCACGCCTGGGCATGGTGCAGACTGAAAGTACAAGTTCATCATTATTCTTGGTTTAGGTGATATTAAGTTCAACACTAGCCTGCTTATTAAACATGACACTTAAGGTCCATTTATGCTCCCTTACATGTGTGACTACATAGGTGCATATCACACGTCACTGCCTTCATACTCCCATGGGTTTTTTACGTCGGCATGGTTGTTAAGCAATACATCCACAAGAGGGCAGTGCCGAGTTCAGACTCCTTTTTCCTCTAGTGCAGCGTTGCCTTGGATTTCTCTCTGAAAATACTAAGCAAAAAATTATTTGTCATGAGTCATTATGCTCTCAAGCGTTTTATTTGGACCCTTTAATAAATGATCTGGTCCATATTCAAATTTTGCTCTGTTATGAAGATATTATGGTAAACAATCCAACAAATCACTGCCATGTTGGGGTTTGATTGACATATTGCTATGGTAACTAGAATCACTGGTGCGGTTGGACCTTCACGTCTTCTATTTATTAATAAAAAGTTGAGCCATTTCTGTTAATCTTTTGGTGTTTATGGTGCGTTCTGTTCTTTTTCTTCTTCTGCTTCTGCCACACAGCCATACTGCACAACACTGCCCCCAAGAATTCCAGTGGTACTGCTACGTTTTCTGCATTGAGGTATGCATTTATAAGCTCATTGAAAATGCACCAAATTACTTGTGAAATGTATACAGAGTATGGATGAAACAGTCTGTATGCATGTTTAACGTTGAGCATAAATAGGCCTTTAGGCGCGGGAGCACAATCTAATTGGTGTTAACTACTTATCTGTACTGATGTTATCTTTCTCACTGCACTTAACATTCCAAAATTCCGTCTCCAACTTGCAGACTTGTCTCATGTAGGCAAAAGTTATACTTCTTCAGCATTGTTTTGTCCTCCACAAGTTAATAAATGAGTAAATGTTACGGCAGGTCATTATATATTTTGGTAGGTTTGGTTCCTAGGGAGGCACCAGAGTTCTCATTTTGAGCTGTGAGCCAAATTAGTGCTTTAGATCTTTGATTCTAAAAGCATTCAGCATTAAAGACATGTGAACCGAACATGTGCTCACAGGATACAGTTTTACTGTCAGTCTTTATTCAGTGGAAGAGTGTTGTTCTTAATGACATTCGTGGTGAGCTCTGTGGCGACAACATGGAGCTCATGTTGGCAAAATCATTTGTTTTACAATGGCAGGATTGCATTACTTTCACATGTGCCTGCACTCTGTCATCAATGTGGTGCCAAGGTTTGGGTTCTTCTCATGGCTCACAGGGTATGAAAGATGACAAGCCAGTACTAAAACCAGATGAGGATAACTCTGTCCTTACATGAGATCCTCGAGTTCTCTCAGAACTCACCCAGAGCTTAAACCCTCACCTGTGCATCTCCAAGTACTTCAGGATTAACTGAAGTGTTTCACTGCCATTGGTGTGAGTATGTGCAAACTGATGAGGTGATGTGTACATTTGTCTGCTCTTGTACTTGTGTATCAGATGGATTCTTGAAACTGTGCCCAGTCTGCTGAAAGAAAAAGCCCAAGGGGACCACCAGGGTCTGTTTGGGGGCTTCCAGATCATCTTTAGCCCAGCCAGGAGAGACTTTTTTCAGCCAAATCACTTCCATGACAGCCTCCCAATGGGGGATAGTCATTGCCAGAATTAGTCATACTGTATTGCTGCCCATGGGGTGAAGCAGTGCAGATGTGGGTCATGAGAGGCAGAAGGATTGTCTGCAAAAATATGTTGTTTTGTATAGGAATGTATTTTACTTCTGGAGGATAAACTACTTCAATATGCTACAATGTCCTTAATGATATAACATGGAAGCCTGCAACAGGTCATTCATTTGGACCAATATTTCTCATACTTAGGGTCAAGATGCAAAATGGTGACAGTTCTGTTTTTGCTGGGTTGTCTTTTGGCAGATTTATTTAAATAGAGAAAGAGCAGCTTTTTAACACTTTTTTGTTCATCTCAGACATTAGGTGAAGCACTGTCTCTCTTTTCTTGCAGAGCAAAAAACCAGTATCTGAAAGCTCAAAAGTGGGCAAAAAGTCAAAGCATTCCAATGGAAGAATTTAAAAAGATCAAAACGGCCTTTTGAACGAAAAAAAGAAAACATTTTCAATCTTGTGCCTAACATTAGAATTTTCTCTTTGTACGTCTGTTAGGTCCAGCGCAGGCCTTTCATTAACATCTGACTCAACATACCATGTCTGAACACAAGTGGCCAGCTGTTCACACCTGGTAACAGTGCCATGAGATATCCCATTTAATTAGATACGACTTGCTCACTTAATATTCAAATGGATAAAATAACTTAGAACTTAAAACGTAGTCCACATGTTCATTTCAAGTTAGATTTGAAATGTTCAGCTTTCATTCGTAGTGCTGCTGAAGACAACCTGTGACTGCTTTAAGGGTAGGATACCTTCTTTCTCTTGCACATCACACAAACTAATGCAATGTAGATTCCCTGTCCTGTAGTTTTGTACTTATCCCTCTCTGTCCTCCCTTCCGCAGGTCTCTGTGGCATTGGTGCTGCACTACTCGATGTGTGGTCACTGGCCTTGAACCTTCACACTGTCTTTTTCATCCAGTGTCTGTGCTGTTTGTTGCTCTTTTCTCCACGTTTTTCTTCTGTCTTCCTTCCATCCAGTAACCCTAGCTATTCAAAGCAGATGGCCACCTACTCAAATCATGGTTATGGTGGAGGTTTTCCTCCTCAAAAAAGGGAGGTTTTTCTTCCCCCATTTGTTGTCATTTTATTCTTGAAGGTTTTGATGGGTTCCTCTACATATAGTCTTTGAAGACCATGGAAAGAGCATTGAGATGATATTGTATTATGATTTGAACTGGATGTTATTAATTAATCAATACTATGCTAAAAAAATACAAAGCTAATCTAAAAGGTCTAAATAATCATTCCCCATCACTCTAAAACATTAATCCAAAAAGCAAGACAGACAATCAAAATGTATAGCAAATGGAAACTACAGCACAATAGTAACGGCGACTGTAAGTTCTTTTTAACACTGATAATGGCATTGCATTGTATTGTCAAGCTCATTCCACATCTTTTGGGGACAAAATGTCACAAATAACATGGCCATAAAACCACAAAATCAGTTTTCCTCATACAGTGACTGTATTTTCAGAGCTTATGTAAAAATCTGTGAAAATGTAAATGTTGTCACTCAGTCTGGAGTTTGGATTTTGGAAGAACACCACATTTTCATTTGGGTCTTGAGCTGTAAAAGGTACCCCTGATTTTGATAAAGGTTTACACTTTCACATAAATACTACATATTTTGTCCCAAGAAATGGTTTTGACACAGTCACATGAAAATATATTTTAGCTACAGGCTTGAACACTCCATAAAAGTTGTAAGGTGATATTGGTACATAAATGCCAGCAGGTTTATGAGGATATCAAGTGTGCAGGAGCAATAAAATGCCTTGCCTCAGGTCTGATGCGAGACATTCTGTAGAACCTGTAGAAAATCATGCATGTGTGTATTGGTGGGAAAGATGGACATGCTCTAAAGAAACACAGAGCAGCCAGGTTAGTGTAGTGTTCGTTCTCTTTATATTATCTTTGAGATTTGCAAGACAGGAGAATTGAGACTTATGGATGTTTTTGAGAAAATTGAGACATAAAACCAAAAACAAAGAGAAAATCCATAGTTGATGTTTGAATTGGCAAGTAATAGAGATAATGAGAGAATGATCGAAAGCAGGATTTGTGTCCTTTATTTGCATTCAGAGTGCTGTAAGACAAAGTCAGATGAGGTAGTGATGAGGCTCACTGACACTTCTGAGCCTCAAATTTGGAAGAAAACCAGAAATCCTGTAGTTTGACTGTCACCGTTTCCATACTGAATTTACCCACTCCCTGTGGGTGGAACTCAGAGTATGTTTTGGCAGAGTGTAACCTTAAGGTCATGGGAGCATGAAGGTGTGTGTATTCTATGTGTATATGTGTGTGTGTTGTGAGGTGGGGCTGAGGGATTAGAGGTTTGCTTATAGTGTCATCATGGTCTCGGGGTTGCGGTTGGAGTCTGTGGGGTCAGGGTGGAGTGCGGCGGGGTCGAGAGATGATCCCAGCTGGGAATCCTGTGGTCGGCTGGCGGTTTTTCTCTGTGCAAATGAAAATATGATCACTGAGCCACACACATACGCATACATATAAATATGTATGAATACGTATACATATAAACAAACACAAAACAAACACAAAAATTTACTTAAAGTGGAAAATTGTAACCATGACCATAAATAGAAAACATACATACAACTATGTTTCCAAACAAGTTGGGCTATGTAGAAAATGTAAACAGAAATATTATGTGATGACTTGCAGCGTGTTGAAACCGGATATCTAACTGAAGAGCAAAAAAGCAAAAAATAATGTTTTACTTGAGGCCAACACCATGTTTCAAAAAAGGTGGACCAGGGTCCTGTTTACTCTGTTACATCACTGTTTCTTCAAATAACACCGTAAGCATTTGGGAACTGAAAACACCAACTGCACTTATTTTGACAGAATGTTTTGTCAGTCTTGCTTAATGAAGGATGTCAGCTGCTCAGCAGTTCAGGGTCTCTTTTGTTGCATATAATGTTTCACAATGCATCAAAAATTTTCAGTGGTGATAAGTTAGGACTACTGGCTTTAGCACATGGACACTTTCACTACGGAGCCATGTTATTGAAATATGTACATAATGTCATTTAGCATTATCATGCAGAAATAAATAAGGCCCTCCCAGAAAAAGGTGGTCTACACACTTGTCCATGCCATGCACACTAGTGCACTGCCACAGCATCAGACACTTGATACTGAACTTAACACTGATAACTACCTGGATAGTCTGTCTCCTCCTCAATCTGTTAATGATTTTATGAACTCTAGAAATTGAAAAGAAATTGACAATTTCCATGCAATTTTAGGCTGAGAAACATTACTGTTAAATTGTTGTGCAACTCTTGTAGTGGTGGACCCCCACCATTTACATCAGGAAGACTCTGGGATGCCTTTTTTATACTTAGCAATGTTACACATAACCCCATTAATTGTGAGACGGTCACCAGGTGTTTTTAAGCATTTCACATCTCTTCAAGTCTTTTTACCACTGGCTCAACTTTTTTTGAAAAACGCTCACCAAATCATGATGAGCATATCATTTCAAAATGTATTTCTCAGTTTATCCACTTGATGTGGTGTCTTTGAGCTCATCACATTTTCTTTTTCCATTTCCATTGAACACAACAACTCAACTTTTTAAAAATTGGGGCTGTCAGTTGGTAGCCTTTTCCATCCTTACATCAGCAGGTATTTGGAGCCTCACCTTACCCGAAGCGCTGGTTTGTTGGACTGCATGAAGACCTGCCCTTCTGCAGCTGCTGCCCCGGTGATGCAGTGCAAGAGGAATGCAGAACTTCAAAGTAGAACACGAGCGGAGACAAAGAATGGCAGTGTTTGAGCGGATAAGAATATGTGATCTCATAAAATGGCACACAAACACATTGGTCCATTTGTGCAAGGTTACACTGCAGAGGATGATGAAGAGGAGGGAAGACCTCCCTCACATGACTGCTGCCTGTTCTGTGGGAATCAGGAGAGGAAGAGGCAGGCATACACGTGATGTTGCTCCCAGCGGTAAAAGAGCATATCTTAACTTGCCCTCTGCATGGCTTGTGTAGCCACGGCTAAATGTTAACACAGAGTGGGGGCACATTTCAGGGCAGGAATTCAGCCTCTTCATTACCAACATGTGCATTTTACCCCTGTAAAACACTTCAAATCAACATTGTTTTGTTTGTTTGTCAGTCGTATGTAACTATTGGGTTTCTTAAAAAACAACCTTTTTTACATAGTGATAGTATTTTGTTTTTTTTTTTTTGTTCATTTTCTCAACTACAGTGGAACCTCAGACAATGACCGCTTCTGACAACAAAAAATTCGGATACCGACGAAAAAAACTGCAAAAAAATGTAACCTCATAACGACGAATTATGTGGACAACGACACCCGGGTCACGCCTGCGTCACTTCTGGGTCTCGACAAGAATGACCCAGAAGTCAGAGCTCTAGCAGCTAGCAGCTAACGGCTAGCGCTCTGACTCAGTAGGATTTTCCTACTTTTGGTTCAGTTTTGGAGTTAATTCGCGTTTTTTTTTTGTTTGGTTGCTTTCAACTAGCAAAATTATACTTAAAAAATATTCTTTGTTTATTTTTGTGGGTTGTTGCTTTGATTATTTTGACAATGTTCATGTTTCTTTTGTTTATTTTTTTTTGTTTATTTTGTTTCTTATTTTGCAGCCATGAGGGGGGGGCACAAGCCAGTGTTCTTTCTCACACCGGTCCCAAGCCCGGATAAATGCAGAGGGTTGTGTCAGGAAGGGCATCCGACGTAAAACCTATGCCAAATCAAA
>JAQQAE010004556.1:0-18618 GCA_029823295.1 Pseudamia nigra | reverse complement strand
GAAAGAGGGGGAGGGGGAAGGGGTGACACATTGGGCAGAGAGAAAAAAAGCATAGTTATCAAAATAGAGCTCATAAGTGAGTGAGATTATGATCACATAGAAAAAAAACCCTCGAATTGCACACAAGTGAACTAAACTGAAATTAAGTGAAAAATTAAATGCAACGGATGCATGCAATGAATAATTCACATTTATTTTCCATATTTTTACTAATGGGGGGAAAGAACAGTTTGCACATAAAGAAAGAATTTTTTTTGGAGTCAGCATCGAGTCTCTGATGTGGATCAGGCTGCAGACTGTCCTCACATAACAGCCAGTGGGCATCTCACATACAGCGTAAAGTAAATGTGAATATAGCCAAGCGGCAGTGCCTTTTACGAAGGCATCAAATGCACAGAGATCTTCTGCTTTACGCTGTTTGCAACACACGTCTTGAAAAATACTGCACCCTGTTTCTTACAGTACATTGGTGACATCGTACACAAGGGGCACCTGTTGCAATCACAAAGGCAACAGTTCTGTTCAAAATGCAAAACATGCGCATGTGAAAACACGAGTTGAACATCAGTCTGTCTGGGCTTTAGAACCACAGCTCTTTGTGACAATTTAGGAAACATGTAGGAAGTGAGAGGAGTCAGAGGAAGACAGGAGGCCGAAAGCAGAACCAGGCAACAGATGGAGACTCATTCAAGATGATCTTTTTGTTTTCCTGTCTGTTCAGGGATGGCATTGTTTATGATGAGATCCCTTGGAGGTACATTTGTGATTTAAAAAAAAAAAAAAAAACTGAACTTCTACTCAGTTGCATATCATGACAGCTCAGTGAGGAGGAGTGTTTTTAAAAAAAGCTTGAAATAAAATTTTTAAAAAATGAACAAAATCTTTAAGTAAATTAACAAATGAATAAACTAAGCAACAGAAACTGAAGAAAATAACAAAATGAAGAATACAGAACAAAATAGTCAGGCAAATTATAAAACATTGTCCATAGTGAATGAATATGAATGGGTGTGTATGTGTCAGCCCTGTGATGACCTGGCGACCCTGCCCTCGCCCTCAGCTGGGATAGGCTCCAGGGCCCTGACCCTAGCAAGGATTAAGGGGTAGAAAATGGATGGATGGAAACATAATAAAGACCACAAATGAATATTATAAGAAACAAGTTAAGAAAAAATGAAGAAAACCGAATAAATTAACAAATTGGGACAGTATAATCAAGAAATCCAAGGGAAAAAAAACAGAAAAATGATGAAAAACAATGATCAACGTAGTTGAGAAAAATGAACAAAATAAGCATAAAAAACTGAACCAAAAACAAAATAGGCAACAAGAGTCAATGTGAACCAATAAATAATAATAATAATAATGTACACCTAAAAATGGACAAAATAACCAACAAAACTGAACAAAAAACGAAATAAGATAAAAAAAAAATGTTGGAGGTTTAACCGCGGGCGCAGATGGAGCAGGCTCTGATGAAGTTCCGGACATCGCGGCTCTCTCCAGGCCACCAGAAACGCCGCCTCTGGTTATGCAGTGTTTTTGTTTATTCCAGACTGACAAGCAACTTTTGGGGAGTGGGCCCACTGGAGCACCTGCGACCGGGCCACCACGGGAACATAGAGGCGCCCCTCGGGCCCAGTTCCCGGATCTGGATCGTGCTGTTGTGACTCCACCTCCCAGGTGACCGTGGCGAGTATGCAGGAGGGCGGCGAGATGGGCTGAGGCTCAGGGACCCCTGTGTCTGAGGCGAACTGGCTGGACAGGGCATCCGGCTTCAGATTCTTTGAACCTGGGCCTATAGGAGACAGTGAAACTGAAACGGTTGAAAAATAAAGACCATCGAGCTTGCCGAGGATTTAGCCGTTTGGCCTGCTGGAGGTAGGCGAGGTTTTTATGGTCAGTCCAGGTGGTGAAGGGATGCGCAGCTCCTTCCAGCCAATGCCGCCACTCCTCCAAGGCCAGTTTTACAGCGAGTAGTTCACTGTCACCAATATTATAATTTTTCTCAGCAGGAGAGAGGCGTCAGGAGACGTATGCACATGGGTGCACCTTGGAATCCTCCGCCCGCTGGGAAAGGACGGCCCCGACTCCAGAGTCCGAGGCATCCACCTTGACTATAAACGGCTTGGACGGATCAGGCTGGGCCAGGATGGGACAGGATAGGAACTGCTGTTTTAAGATTTGAAAAGCATGCTATGCTGATGGAGACCAGATAAAGGGGACCTTGGGTGATGTGAGCTGGGTGAGGGGCGACGCGATTGTACTGAAATTTTTGATGAATTTGCGATAAAAATTGGCTGGATGAGGCAGGGGTCTAGAAACGCAGGAGAGACAAGGTAAGTTGTTTTGCCAGTGAGCAATGTAAATACAGGACATTTTTGTCTCTTTCTTATGGTGGAGGCTTGCTGTTCTTTGGATGTTGTTGTGGGGTCTTTTGTGACCTCTTGGATGAGTTGTTGCTGGCCTCCTGGGGTAATTATGGGAAGATCCTGTTCACCACTGTTCCATGTTTTCACCATTTGTGGATAATGGCTGTCACTTTGGTTCACTGGAGTCCCAAAGCTTTAAAAATGGCTTTGTAACCTTTTCCAGACTGATAGATCTCAATTACTTTGTTTCTCATTTGTTCCTGACCCTAACCCTGACCTTCATTCAAAACTGCATTCTTGTGTTTTCTGAAATGTATTATTTAAATTTGTTTGATGATCTGAAACATTTAAGTGTGACAAATATACAAAAAAGTTAGAAATCAGGAAGGGGACACACACTTTTTCACAGCACTGTAGATGGACCTGCGCTAGAAATATTTTAAGGTTGCTGCTTTATGCTTTATTTAGGATTTTTCTTGCTTCTAGTTGAGTGTCTTTATATTGCTCTAAAAATGCCCTTTTATTATTATTTATTTATTATTATTTATTATTACTACTAAAAATGTAAATTCTGCTTCCACCCCTGCAAAAGGTATTATCCTAAGATTTGCGGGGAATTCAACAGTTTTTGTCAACTTACATCGGTACAGAATTAAGAAGCAATCTAAGGTGAATCTGAAGCAACATATCGACTGCGTTTCCTCCCAGCAGACTGTTAGAGCAACACTGTTGTGGTCAGAGATGTTGATCCTCTTTTAGTTTCTCCACAGCCATGCAACACTTTGAAATATTAAAGAAGAAAAGCAACGAATGAACGCGGCACCTTTGGACAACTTTCATACTGAATAAATTCTAACCTGTCACTTTCGTCGCTTTTTCCATCAGCTCCTGCCACCAGACACCTACGATGCCGTCGATCACACATTGCTTCTTTTTCCTCGGTAAGGCTTTTATACTGTTTGTTTTGTAAATGACAGAAAGCACCGGGTCATATTTAAACGGTAAAACCTCTTTAAAGGGAAGACTTTTGAGTGTTTGTCTGTTTTTGCTTAATACATTAGATATTAAATATGTAACTGTTCTTTCTAAAGTCAGGATGGCAATATCCAGCACATGGCACCTTTACAGTTTGGGAAAGTACTACACAGAAAACACCTTAAACTACTTTTTGTATTTAAATTAGGGCTGTCAAACGATAAAAAGTTTTAATCTGATTAATCACAGGGTCGCTGGATTCATTTCAATTAATCACAATTAACACCCATTCGTTGTTTTTCATTTTGTGGCAGCAAAAACAGTCATGATAGAAGGTGATATAGACACTCAACTAAAATTACTTATTCTAGATTAAAATGTATATTTTTTTCTAATTTAAACTTGTGTAGCTAAAGGAAATTACACCTGATCGTAGAACTTAACAGAACCTCTGTAATGTTCTGCTGAGATGTTTTTGCTTTTTTTACACTTGATTCACTGCCTTCATCAGTAACTAATGTAACGTGTTGTGAAATGTGTAAAGACTTAGGCCGTCCGCACACAGAGAAACGCGACTCATCTCAACTCAACGTACTGTGACTGGAAATCGGCTTGATGTGTGGCGGTTCCCGACCCAGATTTTTCAGTCTTGACGACGTCCTGACAGAAATCGTGCCGATTCAACCTGTTGACTCGGCAGGACTCAGTCTTGGCGACTTCGTGACTTTACCATTGGTGGACATGTGTGTCACAACTGCTCACAACGCAATCACTGTTTACTGTCAATCTGCAGCTTTGTGCGAGGTTCCTTCAATCATGACTGATCCCCCACTCAACTCAATCGCGTTAAAATTCTTAATCGAATCAATCAAGCAAATGGAGTAATCCGAGTTAATTTTGACAGCCCTAGTATTTTCCTTCTATATACAGTAGAACCCGGGTTACGAGTTTAATCTGTTCCGGGATCAAGCTCCTGAAGCGGAAAAATTGTGACCCGGGACCGATTTTCCCATAAGAATACATGTAAAGCCAATTAATCTGTTCAAAGACCAAAGAAAATTTCTTTTCTGATTTTTATTGACTTGTTTTGGCCTGTTTCGTCACAGCAGCATCATCACTTTCAGTAGTCAATGGTCTTTTGCTAAAATAGCGAATCCAAAGAGGTTTTGCCTCTGCCTACTCCTTAAAATGTTACAAAAATGGGCGACGCAAATGTCATTCACTTGGTCTAACACACGTGTGCACTTTCTCGGGGTGTTTTTTTTTCTATGAACCCCCGGAACCGTTCATAGTGCCACAACATCTCCTTAATCTCAGCTGTTGTCATCACCTCCTCCTCATCATCCTCCTCTCTGCTGCGCCGCTGATCTTGTGTTTTACCTGCATCAAGATCATATTATGGTTTTCTTTTTACCATTAGTATCTTTCTTAGGCCCTATGATGAAAAAACATAAAACAAAGCACTATTTCAGGTGAAAACAGGCACAAATATGAAGCGCAATAGCGCACAATTTCACATCTACATTTCACGTCGGTCCGTGAGTAGCGTGCTCTCCTCTCGCCCTTGCTCTCGGGAACTATTTTACTTGTAACTCAAGTTTTTGCTTGTGAGCCGGTATCAAAATTTGCCCGATGTCTTCCTCATAACCTGGAAAATTTGTATGCCGATGTGCTCTTAACCAGAGGTTCCACTGCATTTGAAAACCTTATCTTATTTCCTACAGGTATGGTGTTCGCTTCTATCATACTCATTCCTTCAGTGGCTCAACATACGGATAAAAATGACACGGACTATTTTCAAAGTACTCCCAGCAACATTAACTATACGGCCAACATCACAGCTGCCCCTGCCACCGTCACTACGAGTATGAAAACCCCCAACACCATAATGGCAGCAGGTCAGAAGTGTCATAACTATCTGTCATTTAATGCATTTTTAAATTGTTGGAACCAAAAAAAAAAAAAAGATATATTACACCTACGTTTTAAACATTGAGGCAGCATTGTTGCTTTGCATCGATTGCTATTTGGGGAAATAACATTATCTACTTATTCAGGAAATGAAACCACCATGAGCAACAACAAAACCACCACCCTCATGACCACAAACATGATGACCACAAAGATGACCCCAGCCGTGACCCCAACCACACCTAAACGTACATCTACCCCCAAAACAACAACTAAGGATGGGGGTGAGTTACAACCACCAAAGCATACTGATCTGCTAATCAACCATATAAATACACCCATGTCGCTATGGACCAGATGAATTAGTAATCGATTACGCATCAAAGTACCGGAAAGTAGTTTCCCAATCTTTTCTTAAACATATGACATTAATCGGGTCATTTGCAAGTTTTTGCTCAGCTTTAAGATAACGATAAAGACAAAACAATACAACAAACTTCTTTTTTTCCCCTTTTTTTTTTTTGAATAAACAGGTAAATCTGCAACTCGGTCTGATAACACCACTGGTGAGTTTCCCCACAGTAACTCCACATATATTTAAGTTATTATTTTTGAAATTTGAACTGTTTTAATTAAAATGCATTTCTATGAAACTCTCTTTAAACGTGACCTGTTATACATCCTTTAGCCATCACTATCATCATAATCATCATCTTAGTGGCTATTTTGGCTGGACTTGCCTGCTTCATAGCAAAGAAGAGGTCAAGGGTGAGTACGCGTCACTGCCAGTCCCAAATACATGGATCTGGTGTTTCTGTTATTATTTTTTCTGGTTTTTTTTTTTTTCTTCCTCCAGCGCTACTCTGTCGACTTCTCCTCCAGAAACGATGAAACCAACATCCCTCTCAGTGCCGTGGAGCCCGAGGCGCCTGTTGGTGCTGCATCTCAAAACGGTCAGTGGTGCTGTTTCAAGGTTTAAACGCGACACGTGTCCTGCACATAAAGCTTAATTACACTGTTTCACATCCTGATGCCTGTTGATGGTTGCAGGTCTGCAATCCTTTGGAAACACAGAAACCGGTACAAAAGAACCAGAGGAGCCAGAGGCAAAACCGGAAGTACAAGAGGACCAGAAAGGTAAGACAAGATGAGTTTATGCCAGAACTCAACGTCGGATCTGGGAGCGGTGGAAAGTCCGAGTTAATCACGTTCCAGCTGCAAAATTGGAAAAACATGGATGTTTGCAGGAAAGTCATCTCATTCGAAGTATAGGCAGCTTCAGAACAAACTAACAGTACCACACACTGTACTTACCCAAGGACACAAAGTTAGAAAGACATGGACACTCATGAAAGTCAGCCGTTAGTTCCATGTGTCTCACCGGCATAAAGTGAAACAAATACAATATGCAATTTGTGCAGGTGGACGCCATATTGAATTGTAACGCCAAGGCTTTTTCACCGAGCCTGAGTATTAAGGTTTTTTTTTTTCACTAAGAAAGTGAAATTTAATGATATCATGAAAACTGTGGTCTTGACAGGCCTTGAAATAAAATCCAGTTTATCTGGGACTGAAACAAGACTGAGATCCTCCAGAGGTAGTCATCCTCACACTACAAAACTACTAAGAACACAGCTGAAATTGGACTATTACTTATTTACGTATGCTTGTTGGTTATTGCACTGACTTCAGAATTACTGTACAGGGCAGGGCATTTAGAGTTGTCTGTTTTGGACTAATTGCGCTCGCTTTTCCTTCCTCTTTTGGGAGATCAGTTAAACTGAATAAAAGGAAGTATGTTGCCACACTCTATTTTAACACTTACTACGTGATCGTGTTAATCTCCAGATTACAGCAGGGATATTTCTGTGTTGCTCCATGTAGAGCTTAATTCAAATTTGAAGTCACTGACAGTGCTGCCTGATTTGTACGGTCTAGCAGCACTGTCAATAATTAACAATATGAATAGATGAACCATAGAGCGTGCAAACCCTCTGAAATGTCTGTGATGGAAATGAAGCGACTGACAGGATGGAGGCGAGTGCGGCCTGCAGTACTCGAGTCCACCACTTGATGGAAATGGAAGCCAAGTTAATGAAACAGAAGCTTCAGGAGGCTCAATTGTAGCTTAGATGAGTTTTTTTTTTACCTCAAAGTATCAGTGAATCAAGATTCTCTGTCTTCAACAATGGTTCAAAACATGTGGAAAGTCAATTTTTTGACTCGTTTGGATTCAGCGTGATATCTGCTCTGTCACGTTTCTTTTCTAACTTATTCTAACTTATGTGACAATAATCATTACTCGCTGTTTTTTTTTTACACATTTACATTTGACTTAACATGAATGAAATGTCCCGGTTTAACTTTGAGTTTTTAACGGGGTAAATATGAAGAGAAGGAAGGTACATGTCATGTCTGGGCTCGACTCTCTGCCCTCGAGCCATGTCTGATGGCCTCTTTGACCCTTGATTTGAATAATGAAAAACACCCCCAAAATACCTGTCAGCAGGAAAAAAAAGGGAAGGGACATCAGACACTGGTAACAGGCAGAGTGTGTAGGGTAAACAGCAGAAGCAGTACTCAAGTAAAAGTGCTGTTGCTGTATATTTCTGATGTGTTAAGACACAGAAATACTCATAAACACTAGCACTTGAGTAAAAGTACAAAAGTGTCCCATAAAAACTACTCAAGTAGTGAGTAATTTCATAATGTGTCACCTACAAACGGGCATTATGGTCATTTTTCTTTATGTTCATGATTCTTTTGATCATTCCCAGTGATTTTTTTGCTTATTTTGTTTTTTATTTTTTACTTTTTGACCATTTTCATTCATATTGTTGCTTATTTTGTTCATTTTTTGATCAATTTCTTTATTATGTTGTTAACTTTTCTTAATTGACTTTTCTTCCTGTCTGCTTTTTTTTTATTTGTGTTGCTTATTTTGTTTTTTGTTCATTTCTTGAAACTTTTTGATTGATTTTTCTCATATTGTTGCTTATTTTGTGACCTTTTGTTCAATTTTCCTGAATATATTGTTCATTTGGCTTGATTTTTGCTTATTGCTTTGCTCATGTTCGTTTTTCTAACTTGATTGTTTTATATATACAGTATATACATATATATATATATATATATATTTATCTCACTGTCATTCCTTAATTTGTTCAGTTTTACTTATTTTGTAGATTTTATTAATTTTTGTTCATTTCTGCTAACTATTATCATTTTGATGATTTTTGCTCAGATTGTTGCTTATTTTATGACTTTTTGTGTTTTTGTTTCTTGATTATCTTGTTACATTAATATTTCTTTCCTTTTATTGCTTCTTTTGTTAATTTACACTTATGTTAATGTTATAATTTACTTTCTCATTTTCATTATTTTTGTTAATTTTTTGTTTTTGTGATTATTTTTGTACATTTCTGCTCACTTTACTGCTTAGTTTAGATAATTATTACAATTTTTTGCTCACTTTCTAAAATGTAATTGATTATTTTATTATATTTTTTTATAATTTCAACCTTTTATCTCCTACTCATGGACCTGTGGCCAATAGAAGTACTTTTTTTCATCACAAATATAACTAAGAGTAAGAAGCATTCTGCAAAACAACTAATCTCAGAGGTACATTTTGTGGGGAAAATGTATAGGAGTAAATGTACTTGAGTACTGTCCACCTCTGCTAAGACACTTCGTGTAAAAATGAAGCATAAATTAAAGGTTGTGGTCCTTGAGATATTTGTTTTAAGACTTGAAATACACACAAAAATCCCATTTTTATGCAGCATCCAGTAAATGCGGACATGCAGGATAATGTGACTTACTCTAAAAATGGTTCTCACATCTTTTCTCAGAATCTGTAGGTTCACATGAAGCTTGGAAGTTTTCAGATAATTTACAACGGTGACTAAGAGACACAGGATGGGATTAAGAAAGAGCTACGGCAAAACAAAGCTGATGACTTAAGTAACACTTAGCAACTGCAAACAATCTTAACTAAACCCTCGATAAGACGGCATCTACACAAACTACACAGCTACATCAAACAAAAAAATGTGTTTGTTAATCCACATTTTGCTTTCATTTCTTCTTCCTTTGTTAACAAATCTGACATTAACCTGTAGACCAAATAGGAAGCATAAAAGCAAACCATAAAGATTAATGACATAAAAAGACCATGCATTATATTGAACGTGTAGTCTGTCATTTAACTGAAAAATAAAAAATTGTGTTTAATGCCATTGGCAATGAGACAGTAAGAGAAATGCTTTAAAAGGAAGTATTTGATAGGACTTAAGAATTATACATGAACATGGAACTAAACTCGTTAAATGGTTTCTTAAATGCAGTTCAACTTAGTGTGATAAAAAAAACTAAAGATGTAATTGAATGCTTCAAGGGTATTAACCAGGCTTATTTGGTTTGTTTTTCTCATAATTTGCATTGATTATATCCAAAGCAAAAGGCACTGTTTTGATGAAACTAAACAGAAGTAACTTGGCTGTTTTCATTTGAAGTTTCAGAGACGTTTTATTCACTGATGCTTTTAAAGGTAATGTTGAAAACTAGCAAGCCACCAATCGTTCATGGCAGATTAATAAATGAATTAATTAAATTAATGATTAAACAGGTCAACATGGCTTACAACCTCACAGTTGTCAAGCTAGTATGTCTAAACTGCGGACGCTAGCTCCATAGTACCGACCAATACGACTGGTTTTTAACTCTGCGAGTGAGTGCATGAGCTCATGCACCTATGAGTTTTTGAGCTGTGTTGACTGGCAGGTTAACATAGCAGACGTCTACGAAGGATCAGCTACTAGTTAGAAGACAGCACCTTTAAAGCCAATTCAAAAATCGACTAAACACTGAAGAGTTTCTTTAAAAACCTTTTAAGACACAACTTCTTCTTAACGGATGTTCAAACGGACACAAACTGTGTTAAATTTTCATTGGTCACTGGGTGAGATTTGTTGAGTTGATTTTAATACATTCACATTGTCAATAATGGTGAATGTGTCAGGAAGATTGACACAAAGCTCTCTGAACATGTGTAATATGAACACATGTGATTCTTTGGTACACACACTGTCAAAACCATTGCCTGTTTATATAACTGGATAAAGTGACCGTGATGTCACCCATTAGTTTGTGAAGGGCCGTTCGAGGTCACTCAGGTTGTCACTTCCTGGACGACATATTGGAGCCAAAAACAGGATGTAACCATATTTGGACAAACGGCAGCAGAGCTCATGCAGCGTTCATGCCAGGGGACTCATGGGAAGCTAATATTAGCCGCTAGCTTACTGACATGCTAAAACTTCACCACGCAAAGTCATACAAAGACATATTACAGTGTTGTTAGTGTAAACACTTACCCACAGCTGCAGTATCTCACATATACAGTAACTATGAACATATTGAATAAATAGAACATACGAAGGTCCGAATCAGTCGGACTTCACTCGTGAGCTGCTAGTATACCGACATGTCAATCAAACCCCAGCACGGCAGTGATTTGTTGGATTATTTGCTGTAATATCTTAATAATGGAGCAAAAAGTTAAAGATGGAACCATCACGTTACGTATTAGAGGATCCAAATAAAACGTTTGAGACCATGATGACCCATGAAAAAACTTATTTGCTCACTATTTTCAGATAGAATCACATGTATCTCTATGGGAAAAAAAGCTTCTTGGAGCCGGACGATCAGTTCCTCAGTGGCCAAGTGGTGGAATTACAACTTAAAATTACTTCCGCATTGACCTCACTGAACAGCACCAGTCGTTGCCCCTTGGTTAAAACACACCCAAAACCCTTTTTGACACATTCTTTAGTCCATAGCTGGTCAACTGACCTGTAAAGTACAAGTTGAAAATCACACCGTCTGAGCACAAAGCTGCCATCCTGTAGATTGTATCTCTAAAGGTGTCCTAATGCTTCATTTTCTGACTGTTACATTTGAACCAAGCATGATGCATTATGCTCATCGGTGAGCTGGGACATGGATCTTAATTTCTGGGTCCAACTGTAGCTGACATTTCACCAGATAAACCTTAATGTTAAACATGGCAATGTTTTAAACCTTTCAGTCTAACTATAGATCACATGTTCAGTCTTCTGATATTGAGGACACATGTCCACCTATGACAAAGAGTCTAGTCATTCCCATAAACCTCACAGAAATGCTGATTGTGAAGGTTGGAATGATGCCCGAGGAGCCGTCGCAGTCCTGGCAGAATTATGTGTCGAACAGTCACCTTCCTCCGTGCTCTCCCTCCACCTAACCCCGGGTCAGATAATGATGGGTCCGCCCTGCTTTCCCACAGCCTCCAACAGCTGCTTGGCTGTGGCTCATTTGGAACTGGTCAGTAATCAGCCGCCTCATTACCAGCACTGCCCCCCCCCACCAAATGCCATTGGCCGAGAGAAATCCCCCTCTGACTGTCAGAAAGGGCAAAACCACTTCAGGCTATAGGACTGCAAACATTGCTATTATGTGGCTGCTAAAAATTCCACAAAAACAGCTAATTTTAAAGAAGTTTGGAGAATGGAGAGATAAATGTCCAGCCAGTGACTCATATGACACAACCTCTGTTTTAATTTATTCATAAAGTGTTTTTACTTCAATTTCTTATGCTTTAATTGTACACAAATAGACCGTAAAACTTGTGAACCATTCAGAGGCAGTGTGGTTTCTTGTGTTGTCTTCACAGCTGAGGCCGTGGATTCACCTGCTGTAGAACCTAGTGCTGAGTCAGCTCCGTCAGCAGCCCCGGCTCCGTCAGCAGCCCCGGCTCCAACAGCAGACGGCTCTGATGACAAACCCAAAGAGGACGTCGGTGACCAGACCCCTGGTGCACCTGTGGAGCCAAGGGTGGAGGAGAAAACTGATGATGAAGGCGTCGTCTCCAGCAAGACCTCAGTGGAATCACTGAAGGAGATGAACGAGAACAACAGCAACAATACGAGAGGTTAGAAGAGAAAATGTGTGTCCTGAAAACGCCGACGTTGTTAGTATTTACAGCGTGTGATTATGCTCCGCTGTGTTGCTCTTTAGAAATGGAAGTCAGAGCTGGCGTCTTTTTCTCCAGTTGTTTATGATTTTAACTTGACCAAATTCACTTTATAACCAACGTGTTCATTTATCCAGCCTCTTCCCGTCACACACACTCTTCCCATTAGCCTCCTGATTTAATAAATAATGTGATGTGATTGGAGCTGATATGGGGGGGCGGGGCTGTGATGTGTCTAATGAGCTGGGCAGATGTTCCAGATCATTACTGGAACAGAGTCACCACATAACGCAAACATGTCACTCAAGTGTAAATAAAAGTCTGGGTCTCATCCCAGAGTGAGGACCTCACAGAACATTTATCACAATGTGTCGTTTCAGCATGTATTTCCTGTGACTGTGTGGAAAAAAAGGAGAACCTGCAACTATGCAGTCATTCTGCTGCCTGTGTTTCTTCACCACATCTTACAGCAACACAACAGTGCACTGTATACGTCATTTATTTGCATAGTACAATAACGTCCACAAACTGGTAACAGAAATGTGATCTGGAATGAAGCTATGAATGTCTCTGATTGTTTTATGGACACATCATTTAATCACTTTACAACTTATAGCAGGCAAATGCAGACATTGGAATCATTGTAGTACATACTGTGCATATGATTCTCTGTTCTATATATATGTGGACATCCCACTTCTCTAGTCCATTCACACAGTTTTGTAGCTCAGAATATAATTTTGTAAGCTTTTAATGTCTTCATTTGCTTACATATCTGACTGATTCACTACAACGGTACAATTTAAAAACATTAACCTGCATGTCGTAGCCACTGCAGGTAAATAATTCATCATTTTAAACACTTTATTCAAATCTGAATGCCAACTACTTCTGTCTCATCTATATTTTAACAGATTTGCAGATGAACAACTTCTTCTGTGAAATTTCGCTCAATAGTACAGTGTGAAACGTGCTTTAATCCTCTGTTGGTTTTCACCAGTACAGTATATAAACCAGAATGATGATAAAACACACCAGCAGGTTATTAAACTGAGCTTCAACATTTAAATCCGATCATTATTCATTTGTTAATGCTTACTATTCTGTATGTCATTAGCTCCCAAACTTAAAAAAAAATCAAAACCATAAAGATAAATGCAGTGTCACCTTGAAAACAAATTATTACAAAATGCCATTTTTTAACCAGTCCATACATCACAGCACATTTGTGCCATGTGAAATATCATGAAATGTATATGTTTGACCATTAACTTTGTTCACCTCAAAATGAATAAAATAAGCATGCCGCTACACATGTAATGAAAATGAAAATAATAATTAAAAATTAAACAACTGACCAAAAAAAAAACGACCATAATTAATGAGACTATACACAGTAGTCATTAAAATGGGCAACTATAAAACGAATGAAATAAATGAAAAAAATCAGCTCTACAATGGTCAAGAATTGAACAACAATGAATAGAAATGAACAAAAAAACAGAATAAAAATGAAAATAATCAAGAAAATGAACACAATTTGTCAGAATGAAACAAAACTATTGAGAAAATTAACATGAACGAACAAAAACATGTACAAAATCATTAGGAAAACAAATATTGTTTGTGTTTGAAAACTCACACTTAACAGAAGCCACTTTAGGTCTTTGGTTGTTCTGTAAACAGTTATAGTTCTAGCAAAAAAAAAAAAAAAAAGCACATTTTCAACCAATAACCTCAATTTTGCGTCTGATTTGGATCCCTCTAACTCATTTCACACGAGACCCTCTGTGTAATCATCGTCTATTTCACCGTGCACAGCAAACATCTGCACCTGCACTAGTTTCCCTTCCCCTCTACCCAAAAAAAAAAAACCTTCATGACCGGACCCTGAGGCCTGAGGAATTCACACTGCTCTTAACAGCTGATGATAAGCTCACATCTGAGTCGCAAACTGCTCAGATGCTCCGTTTCGGCCATCATGGATCATTTCCCGCACTTCAAAAACACCAACGTCAGAAATTTAAATCATGGCCCTCCAGTCTTTATCTGCACAACCCAAACACAGCGAGGGACTCGTTAAAATAGCAGCTACTGTGGACGACATCATGGATTTTGCAAATACATTAAAAGCACCCTGTATTAACTTATTTCACACACTTATATATCAAACTTTCTTAGTATAATCTACTTGATAACTTTTACTCAGATGAATCAGTTGCATTAGACCTTTAATTAGTGGGATTGCTGAGTCATGCAGCAATCCTACGATTGTTGTCTTGAGTCTTTAATTAGTGGGATTGCAGTCAATGTCAATCCCACTAATGTTATTCTTGATCTTTATTATTATTGTTACCGAATCTCGCCAACCTTCGCCATGAAACAGGAAGTGCTTAAAACTCTGGTAACGTGGCGTGTAATCACTGCTCGCCACCATACAGGAAGTGGCTGTAACTTTAATGTCCTTTATCCAATCTCCACAAAATTTGATGTCTCATCAGGACCATGGCCTAAATACCTCTGTATGACAATGATGACAGTGTTGCCATGGTAACGTGGCAAATGGCGAGCATTCGCCAAAAACAGGAAGCGGTAATAACTTCAGCATACTTTGGTCAGTCTTCACCAAATTTGATACGTGATCTAATGACATCTTTATGTCAATAATGGCAGTATTTCCATGGTAACATGGCGAATGGCAAACCTTCGCCACAGTCATGAAGTCAATGTAATTCTATGGTATATCATCAGATCTGCATCAAATGTGACATACTTGACATGAAACCTGAACAGAATGGTGACGTGCAGTGATGGCGGCCTGGCGCGGCGTATGGCTGCTCATGGTTAGGCTCTTGCAAGTTCAGCTGTTTTGACTCAGCAATCCCACGCAATCTCTTCAGAGATTGCAAATGTTCTAGTTGAATATAGAACCATAATACAGGAGCCACAACTATAGTTGAACTTACCACCATATTACCTTATTAGGTACTGTATTACAGGTTTAAGGCTGTAGTTTAAAAATTATTTTTACTAGGACAAATATTTAATGCTAATATTTTTATCATTTTGTTGTTTATAATATATCCATCGTGACAACTTCTAGAACAGGGGCACTACTGCTTAAAAAGAAAAAAATGCAATATCTCCATTCTATTAAATGTTGGCATAGGTGGTGCTCTTGTTTCTAGGATACAGTAGGTGGCACTAGTACTTATAAAGAAACAAACGCAGTATCTTGAAAGTGGCTAAACCAATGAACATGTAACTTGCCATGAATATTGACCACTTGAATATCTCCATTCTGTCTACTTCTGCGGTAGGTGGTATAAGTCAGACAAGGGTGTTACTACTTGTAACAAGAACATACATGATGACATGGCTATACTTTTACTTGAAACTCGAACGTGGATATTGACCACTTGAAAATTTCCATCCTGTCAACTTTTGTGCTCGATGGTGCAATTGCCTGATGGAGAGGATGTCAATTGGCACCAGGCAGTGAGTGCTATGAGAGAGGATTCAGAGGTTGAGTCACTGGAGTTTTTCAGGAGACAATTGCACAGTGCATGGTGCACTTCAGAGGGCCTGGTCAACTGCATCATCTCAGCATCGTGAAAGAAGAGCCTGTTGTGATGACCTGTTGAACCAGGTGCTCTCCCAGCCTAGAGATTCCCATTGGGAACAAGAAGTTGTTACTTGTAAACAGCGATATCAACTCACAAGGAGACTCAAAAGGGAATGGAGCCGCTAAAGGGTGGGCAAGGTTGCATCTGCAGTGGAACCTCGGGTTACAAAATTAATCTGTTTCGGGATCAAGCTCATGAAATGAAAAATTCGTGAGACAAGCAAGGTTTTCCCATAAGATTAGATGTAAAACCAATTAACTCCCATATATACACACACCCGTATGTGCATGTAAGGTACAGTATCTGGAAAAGAACATTTATTCATTATTATTATTTGAAAAGGAAGTTATGTTAATTATCTGAAAAGGAATGCATGAAATTAGTTCTAAAAATTATTTATAATAACACTACCTATTATGGGTTTTCTTCTCACTGTGGAATGATGGAGCGGTGGTTTTACTTTTATAACATTGCTTTAATGCGTGAACTCTGGGCCTGAACAGGTAGGGAATAACACATGACAAGATGCAGCTTCTAACTTTCACAGCTGTAAAGTGTCTCAGTGACGTAAAGCTGCAACACACAGTAGCTTGCTCTGTTAAAGCCATATTCATCACCCTCTTAAAATAATTGCCTAAGTCATTTTTTTACAAACATTTTTTTTTTTTTTGCCTAAATCATCCCCTCGTGATGCTGGCCACCTCTGGTAAAATTGCCGACATCCTGAGTTAAACAGATCGTGCCATTTTATCCCTTTAGTATAATTGCCTATGCTGAGAGTGTGACTTAAGCTGGCTTCACATAGAGAAACGCAACTGTCATGATTGAAGGAACCTCGCACATTGCTGCAGATTAACACCACAACTCATGCCTGAGAACTGGCGCCATGTATTGACAGCAAACATTGATTGCGTTGTGACTGGTTGTGACACACGTCCGTCAATGATAAAAGTCGCCATATCGGAGTCGTGACCACCACACACCCAACATGTTGAATCGGCACAATTTCTGTCGGGACGTTGTCAAGACTGAAAATCTGGACCGGAAACCGCCGCACATCAAGCCGATTTCTAGTTGAGCTGAGTTGAGATGAGTTGTGTTTCTCTATGTGTGGCCGGCTTTAGGCAGATTCATTTTTTTGTGTTTCCTGAAAATTATTTTAAGAAGGCATCAATATGACACTCACCACTAGTATCTTTCTTAGGTCCTATGATGAAAAAACACAAAACGAAGCACTATTTCAGGTAAAAACAGGCACAAATATGAAGCACAATACAGCCCGAGTTTCACGTCTACGTTTCCAGTGAGTCAGTGAGTAGTCCGTTGGCGAGTAGTGCTCCCGCTCCCGTGAACTATTTTACTTGCAACTCGAGTTTTTGCTCGTGAGCCGGTACAAAATTTTGCCCGATGTCTTCCTCGTAACCCAAAAAATTTGTATGCCGACGCACATGTAACCTGGGGTTCCACAGTACTTAGAATAGCAGGACTGGAAGACCTGACCTGACCTAAGTGAAACTAGTCCCTAGCCAATGATGAAGCTGTTCTGTGGTTTGCATACTATCAGCCCTTTCTCAAAAATAACAATGGGCTCCAACTGTAACTAATTAGAAAAGAAAAAATAAAAGGTGAACCCTTGACTTATTCCCACCTGGTTTAGGTTGTGATGAACAAGCTGGAGGATGAACTTGAAAGGCCATGCGTTGCTCAGGATAATGGATATGACATGACAGGTCATAAACTAAACCAGCATAATTAGACCCGGGACTTCACTGTGTTATTTTCCAGTCACAGCTCGGCTTTCATGTTTGATGGTTAATTTTGGAGGAAACCGTCTCTCCGCAAAGGATATATTTCATGCTGATGAGGAGGAAGCAGGTGAATGAGAGTAAGGGTCAGACTTTAACTGTGTGAGACAAACGACTAGTTGCAGCTTTGAAGCAGTTTGTTCTATTTGCTTATCGGTGGATAGTTCACGAAGCCAAAGAGAGTGGTTTGTCTCTCGTTAGCCTTGTGTGTACAGCATACAATTTACAATCTTTTTTCAGCGGTTAGGACTGACTTAAGACTTGAATCACAGTTTCTTTCCTTTACTTTCATTTATTTCCGTCTTCACAGGCATAATATCTTCAGGCAATACGGTAATACAGGTGTGGCACATATTTATGGTGGGAAGACAATGATGTGTGTGGTGAATGCAGGATCTTTATCTCAGTAATGACAGTAACCTGCAGCTTCCTGTTCATGAGGTTTGATGTGGTTCACCTCAGACTGGCAGATCCACCATTACAGCCGGGCAGCTTTACAGGAGGGAGGGACTGACGGAAAACGCAGACACTCCCCACACACGACGAGGAGAAAACAGCTGGTGCACATTGTTCTGCCCCGTCCTCTTTTAACTTCATCTCACAAATCATCAAGTTTTGGTCAAGAAACTAAAAACTTGCATATTTGAGAAGCTGTCAATTAGACTAGTATTATTAAGGCACTGCCGAATGCTGCACATGCAGTTTTGAGGTCGGTGATATGGGTTAATAGTTTCTAATGAAATCTTCAGCTCTGTTCTTCAGTTATTTTGTACTACGTTTGGGAGGGAAAATGGAGAATGGTAAGTACAACAGCACCGTATTCTGGTCGGGGTAGACATACAGTGGGGACAATAAGTATTGGGAAATGTAAAAATGTGCAAGTTCACCCATTTAAAAAGATAAGAGAGGTT
>JAQQAE010004555.1:2927-18619 GCA_029823295.1 Pseudamia nigra | reverse complement strand
TAAATTGATATCAGTTTTCTCTCATTTTCATAAAGTCAGCAGTAGAGTTTACCTTAATAGAAGATCCTCCCTTTAGTTTTTGCCTGCATCAAGATGTGCATGCTGCTGGGAAAAACAACTCATGCTCCTGGATGATATATAATCCACCTGAATGTGAATGTGCATGATTTAGTGATACGTACATTTTTCAGTCATTCAGAAGAAGTTTCAAACACAACATTTCAGAAAGCAGACAGTGATGCAATGCTTTGAAGCAAAAACAGGCAGAACCTGCTTGCTTGTCTGTGTTCTACTCTGCAGAACTGATTGCATAGGTCTCTAATGTATTAATGAAAACCCACGAGCTTTTTTCCCTAGAACATTTCATTGTATCTTTTTTGAGCTGAGCTGGCATTGCTTTTGTCAGTAATAGCAAATAAGCCTTAATAACTAAAGCAGGCCTATGGGATTTCATTAGTATGATGTCAATAGTATTGTATATAATAAAGTAATTGAATCTCATGCCAGTGTTTACTTATGGCTTTAAAATATGTTGTTTTCATGTAATGTGATTTTAACTGATCTTTTTCTGAATTTCAGTCATAAGATATGACACCAAATAAATAAATGTGGTCACATTTTAGAATAGGGGACACATAATCCATTATTTAATTGCTTATTAGCACATGTATTTGTTGTGTATTGGCCCTTTATTGTAGTTAGGGGTTATGTTTAGGGTCAATAGCCATTAATAAGTTTATTCTTAGCATATATTTCTAGTGTACTGGCTCTTTACTAGAGTTAGGTTTTATTGTTAACGTTACAGTGACTTAGGTGTGACTTGTTCCCTATTTTAAAGTGTTACCATGAATGAATTTGGTGGCATCAGCCCCAGATTAAAACATGCATTACTTTGCATCAGATAAGTCATCCACTGTTCATATCATATTCAACAGATCAAATGATAGAAAAACATGGTTATTCAGTCATGAATAACTATGCACTTTTGTCACCTTTGAGCTGCTTCTGTCTTTCCTCTCTGTCTTGGCGTGGTCCAGTCTTTTCATTTCATGGGTTTGCTGCATGACTTTAATAGCCTCTTCCTCTCCTCTATTGCCATTTTCCTCTCTTTATAGCAAGTCCCAGTCTCTTACAAATACCTTCAACATTCCAGAAACCCCAGCGCCGCGAGCCAGCCTTAGCCAGGATGAGGTGAAGGCTGAAACCATACGAAATCTACGCAAATCTTTTGCCAGTCTCTTCTCGGACTGAGCTGGCATAAACCCCACACCCCTCCTCTTCCTACTGACAGAAAGATGGACATTCAAACTGAAGGGCAGATCCCTTTTTTTCCCATCAAACAAGGACCAACAAGAACCCACCATGAACACTGACCCTGATACGAAAGCGTACACACTTAACACCCACTGCCTAAAAAGTTTAAAGTTCTTTTAAAAGGAACAAAAACGTAGAAAACATAGTAAATATAGGCACTGAAGTCTACAACATTCCTTGCCTCACCTCAAGTTAAAGTAAGTCATTTGTCTGTTATCGCACACACAAATCCAGCATATGCATGAACACAGATAAATAAGGGAAAAAAACAACACAATACAGCTCCCACTTGTTTGTTGGTGCCGTAAAGTCATTGTGGTCTTTATGTTTAAACCTGGGTTGGTTTATTGAACCAATGAAGTCAATCAAATCAGCACAGCCACACACACACAGAATGTCCAGTGTTAACTTAATGCTAGAACTGTTTTAGCTTCTGAGCGCTCATAGTGATGTCTTAGATGCATGTCAACAGGAGGCAGTGGCTGCATTTTCTGACCCCTGACATCGGTGCTTGTAACTGTGTTGTCCATCGTAGCTGAATTAGTTTGTAAAGTAGCCTAATAGGTGTTGTGAGTATGTCGTTGCTACCACCTCCTGTTTTTGTTGCACAAGAGCAAAGAGCCACAATCTCTCCACATGAATCGCATGCCTTACACAGACAAGACAGTCAGATCAAATGGAGTTGTCTCAGGGATGTCCAATTGATTGTGACACTTGTGTGTGGGTGAGGGTCTTCCATTGTAGTTTTATGGTGACTGAGATGTTCTTACCAGTACTGAAGGCAAAGCGTACATTTTAAAGAGGTAAAACGTCTTTATTATTTAAGATACAGTATGTTTGCACAGAGAGAACGATGCAAATTTATACTTGAAAACAGTTCACAGTGACTAATGGTTGAAGTTTATATTTTCAGGTTTATTCACCTTCAAAGCAACAATCCAGTGTTCCTTTTCTGGAATGCTGCTATTTTTGTGACATGCACGGTATATGCAGGGTTGGTAACAGTTAGTGAAAATTTAGAGTTAGACAGTTTCATTTCATGTTCCCTTGTTTTCAAAGCTATGTAATAAAGGTAATGTAGTGACTACATCGCTTTAATGGGTGCATTCAATGTTATATCAGGTTAATGTTAGGGTTTAGTAGAAAGTTAGTGCATTGTAAGTAACTTTAAACTAGAGCCTGTATCATAAATACAGCAAAGTTTTTGCTTCCATGTCTGCCTCTCGGTTTTTAACGGGTTCACAGTCTGTAAGCAGAGGCCATACTCAGCCAAGGAATGTTACATATACATGATGCATCTATATAACAAAGAAAACCAATGTCCAGGCAAAGGAACATTGACTGGGGGATGTACCTATGGAGTAGATTCAGCACATGTGATATTCTGCCACCCTCCTTTTTTGCACTGACAACACTTTCTTTGCTCACTACTCTTAAAATCCTGGCTCTTACAGTTTTGTTTCCAGGCACCAAAACGTCTTCCAGAAAGAGTGCTTTCCATTTGGATGTTGATATAGTTCAGCAATATCATGCTTTTAGAGAAGACCCAATAGCCATAAGGTTAAAGGAGTCCTGGTTTCCCTGCAGATTCTCCATACTGCCTGCATTGATCAGTCTCTATGTGTATCCACAGTGACCCCTTGTGCTCAATGGTGCATAAATGTATGAATGTTCTGTAACTGGTTCAACCAAATAGGTATATTGTAAATTGTACAGAGCTCTGATGCATCCATCACCTCTATCCCTGCTGCAATTTGTGCTTGTTGATGTTATGTGTGTCTCTGAGATCTTTTTTATTTTCTAGCAATAATTTATGTATGTTCTTACTGCTAATTCATTTGCTTTTCTGTGAGGCAAGATTGTCCTTGGACTTTGAGTTTATGCACCAGTGCAGGCTTCATTTGAAACTTTTGCTGTGACACAGCATCAGTACATCATCATCAGATTTATCACGGCAGCAAAGATACTACCAAGAGGATCAGTAAGAGGAGTCTAGAGTATTTTTAACACTCAGTGTGTAATTGATAAAAATGAGCCATCTCCATTAGCATGGATGGTTAACTTTGAAAAATGTTGTCCTGTCAGTCAGAGGCCTCTTGGCCATATTAAGACATAATGTTTGAATGGCACCTTTTGAGACTGACAGGATGGGCTGGGACAGCAATGCAAAGAATGACTGTTTTGATTATTCACGTATATTTTCTTTTAAATTGATTGTGTTATTTATATTATTTATGGTGATATATTTGACTGTAAATGTATTTTTTTGGGCAAAGCTTTTTGTTTTCTAGATGCTTTGTATAATCATTGTGAAAAGATGAAATCCTTATGACTTTGAGTGGAGCTGATTGCCAGTCAATGCCTGCCACATTTATCATCATCATAAATGTAAGTACAAGACTCAAAAACCTGAGGTCTTTGTTAATCAAAAAATAAACTATGGTGGATTATAAATTAAATGTAAAGACTAATTGATGTTATATGCAATGTAGCTATATTATGTGAAAATGAATACATTATAAAACATGCACAATAAAGTCTATGATGACCACTTACACTTCCTTCTTTGCTGCTTTTTATTTATTTAATTTTACATGCTCTAATACTCTGTGACACTAACACTATGTTTTGCACTAGAGATAAGCCTGTTTATTTCATCAGTTTCAGTATCTCTGTGGGTAGTACTGTTGCTATTATTCTAAAGTGTATGGTAGGTATTCCTAATTTATAAAACACATAAAAATGCACCTGTTACAAAATGTCATTTTTCATGTAAACCAGTATATCACACCCTACTGAAATGTGGAGCAGCTTGCAGAGAATTTGCAACAACACACATACTAAATTGACCACCAGGTGGTGTTTGCCTACACCATAGCTTTCAGTTCTCCATGACATTAACCAAGCTTATGTAAATCATTTCATATTGGTGAAATGAGCACATTCTATCTATGCAATATCCGTCTACATCTTTTTCTGCTTGTTAAAACTATTCATGACATTAGTTACACGACATTCATTTGGCAGGTACTTTGTTCCTGACCTAGAATAAATACGCTCAAAACTTGATTGAAAATAGTCTGTTACATTAGAAGTAATGGTATTCATTTTATTAGCTTTTTATGCAGTCATGTTCTTTATAGATTTGATGCCAATGACTATTAATGATAAACAATAATAATGTTGCTGATGCTTAAGAGACTCTGCATCAAGGCCATTGTGTCTTCTGAGACATACATTTTAATTAAACAAATAGATGCACCAGTGTCTGCATAATCATTTTAAACATAACTAAGCCACCATACAATACATGAACAAATGGGTCCCTGAATACCAGTCACCATAATTTACCCCATAGTTTCTTTCAATAGCAGCCTAATCCATGGTGCTTGTGGGAAATCACATGCATTGTCTTCTAGTATCTTTTTCCTTTTTCAGTGGGGAATGCAAATCTGAATGCTGCAGCTGCAGCTGAGAGAGACTCATACTGTTATGTCTCCTCAAGTGAAAATAATGCTTGCATTTCACTGACTTGTCTCATACAAATCGATGGTGGCATATACAACTGAAACAAATACAGTATAGATATTTAAGTCTCCCATATCAAAAATGACCTGTTCTGTCTAAACATTTTGTAGATTTTATGCAGTGAGGATGAGAGTCCAATTTAATCACCAAATGGATCAATGTCTCCCATGAAAGTTTTCATTGCAGAAGTGTCTGGAGTGAAAAATCCAATTTGCAGGCTGGATGTTATACAGCCCCTCGCTGATGAAAGGTCAGTGAGGTTTTTAAAACTCTGCCCTTCTGACTCACATTTATCCAAGATGCAGGCGACACTGTTTTCTCTAACAAACTTTAATTTAGTCTCTTTGGTCCAGATCTCCATTTCACTGAGTTGTACAAAATTGCCTTCTAATTATTTGAGAGTTAGGGTTATCACAAATCACAGCAAAAATATGTTGATAGGTGCTCTGGTATGTTGATAGGAAACAGGAGGCTGTTAAATACCAGAGTCACTATTTGGCCATAGCTATGATGTACTAAGCCTAATTCATGCACTATAGTCATACAACTGGAGTGTTGTGTCACCATTCTGATTAAACTTTTATGACATTGCAGGCTAAACAAGGGCTTCAAGGGTATTACCGGCAATAGTTCTGTTCTGTTCTGGTATAGGAAGACACGGGCAAGGAACGCTGACGACTTCTTCACTAAGCTGGGTTATTTCTAGAGATGACCCATTTAAACAGCCAAGAAAAGCTGCAAGCACAGGTGCATCTGGCTGCAACTACTAACTAGAATGTTTAATTACATACATTAGAAATGACGTAACCATAGACCGAACCATGTTTCAGAGCTGATTAGCGCATGTAATTTGATGAGTGAGCTATTCAGGAATTGAGCAAGTACAAGCCTTAGATTTAAATAGCTTTAATTTATTTGAAATGCTTTCACACAAGACATTGAAACAAACAGTAAACACATTATAAATTAAATGTAGTTTGAAGAACAGCCGAATTAAACTGTCAGTGTACAACTGTCAGCCCACATAAAAGCCTTTGAATGGAAAAAGTGACAGTGATCAGCTTTATACTTGGCCTACTGCCTTAGACAATGAGTGCAACTCAGTACTGTTTTGCATTGTACTGCTGTGGACTGGCGAGTTAGGGATAACCATATTTAGAAAGACCTCATTGATTCTTCCAAACTGAAGCACAAACGCTCTGCTGTCTGTCCGCTCGTAAATAGTGGGACCTAAATGACAGCACTGCATGATAAAACTACCAGCTAACCTCAATCAGCGATTGAAAATCTAATGAAGCTCCGAGTGAGAACATTTTGCTCCAAATGTAATGCAGCAGCATTCTGTCTGCGTTCTGTTACATAACGATATCATAGTGACAATGTACACCCAGAAATAATTCACACCATCAGCAGTGCTCTGAAAGAAAACTGACAGAGCATCCAGCTCTCATTCCAAATGTGTTTCCCCTTTAACAAACTTGTACACATGACTGAGTGATTCCTTAGCCAAAATGGCAGATGATGAAGGATGAGAGAAGAGTGTGTAGTAAAGATTTAATTAAGCCTCACCATGGGATATCTTACTGGCACTCCAGAGAACAGGACAGAGGAGTTTGTGTTTGCTCAGTGCAGCTGTGAATAATATCTACACTATTCTTACTTTGACCTACATGTACTGAGCAAAGGATTTGAGAGAATGCCACAGGAGTATAGGCCTTTTTCTAGGCATCAACCTGTCTTATTTTCATAGTGATGTTGCTAGACGGGGGTCTCCTTATGGTAAACTGTATGTGAACTTTATATTGTCAATCTCTGCTTGAGAATATCTGGGACAAACTAGATATCCACATACACAGTCCTCGATGCTTCCGCCGAATGTATGATTCAAGGGGAAATGAAATACGATAAGCGTGCTGCTGAACCCTGCTACGGCGCATTTGCAGATGATTCTAAGCTTCCAAGCAATTTGAACCTTTCTTCATCTTCTCCTCATGACGTAGATTTTTATAGTCTTAGAGGAAGACTCCTATCAGCACTTTTCTTCATTCCCTTTGAAATCAGTTCAGTCTCTTTTGCTCCTACTCAGTGTGGGTAACCATGGCTACAGCTCTCAAATGGTTTGGCTTGTACATGAATTTGTTTATGAGTGCTACTTGGATTAGATTGGAATGTTCGTTTTTTTGTGCAGCCAAAGTAAACATAATTTGCTAATGAAGCGTGGGGATACTACACTATTCTGATCCATTTTCTTTAGTCTCTTTTGAATCAAGTGTTTCTAGGTGCAAAATAGTTGCCATTTAACAGCACGTAGCATCAGCTAGGAAAATATCTGACAGCTATCTGAGTGTCTGTTGAAACTCTACTACACTCAATAAAAAGAGGAAAAGCCTGGCAATCTGCTGCACATAATCTAGTCTGATCCTTCAGGAATCATAACTACAGCAATGCAGAGTCTTCAGTTCTCTGTTGAGCCAAAAGAGCATCCGACTACTTCACTTGACTTCATCTAAATCCTAACAGAAACATACAATACGAATGGTGTGTGTTCTTGCACAAGTGGTGCAACTGTAAATTATTTTTGGAGTAAGAAAGTTGCCCAGAGGGGGTTCAGCATTTTAATTTGTAGGAACATAATCAGGCTTGAGTTGGAACTAAACACTGGCTGCATCTCCGAGCAGTAGTCTTTTACTGTTATGCTGGGATCCATCACATGATGTGAGATTGTACATATTTAATATAGGACTCCAGAATGTCCTCTAATATCTCAAAGAACCACCCACATCTCGACACATGTCTATCTAAGAGGTCTAAATGGGGCTGTGTGAAATAGTCACTACAGCAGGGACCATAGACGACATCCCCGTGTCCTCTAGGGATGTTTTGTGCTACTGTCAAGTTGAAATGTATTTGCCATATCTGTCTAATGTGTTTTCCTTGTTGCTCTTTGAGATAGTATTACAGTTCAAAATATCTGAAGAGAGAAAGTTGCTCTGTATAAGGCTGCCACAACTGCTATTTTGGGCTGGACTTTGACAGAATTTGGGCCTGGCTGTGTGTCCTCCCTGCAACTCTTACATAATGCTCCAATGGGAACACAGGAATCACAGTTTGCTGATACTCACATAATCTGACATAGAATTAATTGTAGAATAGAAGACTGTTTACTGTGACAATATGAACAAGGAATTGAACAACACAAAAAATCTGTTTCTTCTCTCAGCACTGGAGCAGCATGAAGTCGTCATGTAGGTAGACTGAAGATGTGGTCTGCTTTAATTATGTTACTCTGTGGTCATATAAGTCTGATTGATCCCTGTCAGAAGGGCCTCTAATCAACAGAAAGCCATTGATTTCCTCTCCACAGAGCCTACGAGGTGCCTAAGACACCTGCTAGCAGCCAGCTGACAGACACTTATGCCTGCTAACCAACAGCTGACACAAACTGATGCCAATGCACTGTGCTGGAGAGGGTGAGTCAGACATGCTTAGATAGATCCCACTCTCAGGGATGCTGGATGCAGCACAATGTGGGATCCACTGTACTGTCATTCTGAATCATATCTCATACACATGGTATGTCACAGATGGAGTCTTGGTTAGCAGTGGTGTTTTGTAACAAGGATGCACGGTTTTTTGTGCAGGCAGGGGTGGTGGCCTATAGGTAACCACACAAAAACCAGGTCATTATCTACTGAGTTCAAGCAATGGAGAGCTGTCTTTCCTGCAACAGAATAAACTCTGTCAAAGCTAAGTATCATCAGGGCCTTCGGCTTGATCAGCACAGTTCATTTATAGTGATTTCTATCTGCTGTGAGAGTGCTTCACTAAGCAGTTTTCCTGCGGCAGTCACATGCTCAGGTCTGGGGCTCAGCCAGCTGTCTCCATCATCAATTCAGACAATGCAGAGAGTGTTGTCACTGTGGTGAGGTGAGACTTTGGGAAAGACATCTGTGGCACAGGACAATGATAGGGAGGCAGATAACGGATTCATTTTGCAATAGTTTACACTACACAGAAAAGACATTCTGACTCTCTTTAGTTGAAAAGTAGAGTAAAAGTAAAATGTACAACTTCTCACAGCATATTTCATCAGCGTTGTATTTGATATTATTACCACAGTAACTCTGCTATACACTTGATCCAGATTTCATAAAAACTGCATCATACTTATATCACAATGAAAACAAATTACAGTACACTGGCAACTACTTTCCACATGTCCACTCATGTGGGAGGGTCAGGGTAACTAAGAAGTGACCAGTGTATCATGCGTTTGCAACACTTGAAGGCTTGTCTGTCTGTAAAGTGTCTAAATTGCAAATGTCAGATTTGCTCGGCGTTTTCACAGAGAAGCTGTTTACAAAGCATCTTACACTGCAGAGAAACTCTACAAGCAGCAGTACCCCGGAAATGCCCTGTTGTCCTTAGGGCTCTATAGAGCTGAACACAGAGACCGCATTGCTGCTCAGACTCTGAACACCCACCCCATCTTTAAACACAACTCCCCCCACAACCACGCCTCCAGAGGCACGCGCACAAGCGCAGACTCAGACACACCTCCTCCTCCCCCCCCCCCATCACTCACAAACACACACAAAGACATCATCGGCTGTGGATGCATCGCTGGATGAAGAAGACAACATGTGAGGCAGCATGAAGGACGAGTCCTCAGTTCCAGGCGGCTCGGAGCAGGTGCGTTAGGCTGAGGCTGCGCCTCACACAGAGCTGCTGCTTCGCAATGTCCACCGCATCCGCTCATCTCACTGGTGACACGGTAAGCCTAAATGTGATATTTCCAAACTTAGCCGAACTCACACCCCATCCCCTTTCTGCTTACCGGCGGGCTCTGTCCTGATTTGAACCCGTTGCCTCTCTCTTTCTCTGCAAATGATGTCATTCCCAGCTGAAAGGCATTGGGTCAGCCACAAAGGATGGAGGGCCGTCCATGCCGCAGCACCAAAATAAAAGAGGTGCCCAAGTGTTTGGTAGCGCCTCAAGGCTCAGCGCATCTTGGTAGGAGCTCGTACAAGCATCGGCATCACGTTTAGTAACGTTGCAGAAAGGACTGAATATGGTTTGTTTGTTTGTAGTTCCCAATCAGGCTACTGTAATAAATCAATATAAAGCTAATAACGTTGTAGATTGCATGTAAGGCTGTAGCGCCATACAAGAAAATCTATTAGGCTACAGGGAGAAGTAGCCTACCCTAACAACAAAAAGCTATTATAGTGATATAATTGGTAAATGGCACGATAGATTCAAGTCGCAATTGTGTGCCAAAGATGGATTTTGTGCCCACAGAGAATATTAGAGCAATTCATATTGATTACAAGTGCATTTGCAGACAGAGATTTTTGCCCCCAGTGTGAAACTCCGAGTGCGTCGTGGTTTCTTTTCTGTGTGCTGTAGCCATGGAGACAGTATGTGGCATGTGCTTAAATACTTCAGCTACAAAGTGTAGTCCCTCTATTCAAGAGGAGCTGCAGACCATGCAGTGGAGGAAGGAAAGCATTTAGTTAGTCTGCGGCATGTCTTGTACACTAACAATGAAGTATAATAAAATACAATAAAGTGAAATCCAACAACAGAGCCTGTCTTTGGTCCCTTCCCTTCTGCAATGATTGAGACTTTGTGGAATGTAATATTTATGCAAACTCATTCATTCAGCAGGTTTTTTTTTACTTTTGGTTCAAACAGCAGATTTTACATTATGTCATCCATGCATCTACTAGTAGCTAACAAACCCATATGACTAGCTGCTTGACACAGATAGGTTGATACCACTCACTGAATTACTCACCTGCTGCAGTACAACATGCATCTCTGTAGGCCTCCATTTTCGTAGGTAGTTATTTTCTTCATATCCTCAGTGAAGATGAGGGATGGATTAAATTACTTTGTTACAATACAACTTGGGTGACATTTTTGAAACATTAACACCCATTAAATACAACAATAAATGCTATGTTATTTAGAAAATAATAATAGGAATAGTGAATTTCTGCAGTCATCTTGGCAATGAAGTGGTTTTGGAATGTTTACATCTTGTATATAACCATCATTTAAATTAATGACCACACCTCTTACATACACAAGAACCAATTTACCTTTGAACATAGCACACTTTGTCTCAATAAATATACGAATATTGAACATTGTAACATTTACAGTAAAAATTCTTGTCATTGGACATGATTGGTCATTATTTCTTGGGGAAAAACAAATGTGCTTCAGAATGCATTTTACTACCATACTCAGGTGCTTATCTTGTAGAGGAAAATGTAATATGTCACTTGAAAAGCTTTACTTTTTATACACTTTCTTACAAACCTAGAAAAAAATGATGGTTTATAAAAAACAAGGGTTGTTAAAAATGTACTGAAAGTTGAATACAGTACAAAGAAAGAATCAAATCAGTAAAAAAGATGAGTAGGTTTGTCTGTTGAGACTGGCCATGTGTGAACATACGTGATGTTTAGGTGCGATGTGGAGACATGACAGGAAGATGGCTGGTCAGTCGTTTCTCATCATGTTGAACAGATGGTAACTCAGGGTTAGCTCCTAGGTGACTGCCAAAAGAAAGCCTGTGTGTTTGGGACACACACAAACCCACTGTAGGAAGGCCTGGTTTTATTCCTAATAATCTCCAAAGGCTTGAAATTGCATCATGTTCATGAAACACTATCTGTATAAATAGTAGATGAGATAGTAATCATTTTTGGTACATAACATTCTTTTGAATTTAAGAACCCAGACTGCTATCAGCTAAAATCTGCACTAGATGTGATTTCTATTTATCTTTTAAAGAATAATAACTTGAATACTAATGTGTTGTACCATTTTAACTTCTAACCTTCTAAATACTGCATCAGGAGTGTTAAAACTGATATTCTAAAATACTGTACTAATATTTTACCAATATGCTTTGTGGGTACTCTCAGTGGAATCCAGTGTTTTTAAGTTGCTTTGCAAATTCATGTAAGCAGCTCATTATTACACTGTTTTCAGTACATTTAACACCTGAAGGTCATTAATGCATAGACACACCGCCTCCACAAATATGCTAAATAAAATATTTTTTGGTTGTAATGTTGTTCAAGAACAACACTGAATTATCCCGTTACATTATCCAGATTTAGACAATAATTTTCATAGCTGTTAGAGCCAATCTCTCCCACTGGTCAGGTTTTAGTACAGATTTGTTGCTTCTTAATTAAAATATAGATATATTTGTATTGAATATGAAAAACAAAATCAAATGTTGCAAATTTCACTGCCAACAACTTATATTCTGCCTATTGTTCTTCAGTACTGTATACATATTAAAGCCATTAAATTGTATCTATTTGTCTTTTTACAGGCTGTGTTGATCATGAAACTCTTTGAATGGCACTGAAGTTCCTTTAAGATGACACGAACTCATCCTCCTGATATACTGGCATCAAAGTTGTATCGGGACATCACTCTTAATCCCATCACTGACCACTCCATTTCTCTCCACTCCTCTCAGCAATGTGATTTGAAAATGATTGACAAACCAGAAATCATCAACAAAAGACACTGCCGTAGCTTTGACTTCATTGAGTCACTGGATGACCCGCAGTCCTTCTCTTCTTCAATGGAGTATCCCTACAAGAGGGCTGAGCATCAGACATTAAATAAAGATCTAATGTGGAATGGCCTAGATCAACCGGGGCATCTTCGTTTTTCATCTCCTGATCTGTTTAACACTAGGCAGTTTCAGCAGCACACCCAAGACAAAACCAGCCACCTAACATGGTCTGATTCTAAAAAGAGAACAAGATCTAAAAGTGCTCCCAGAATCAAGGCCACTCTCACTCCTGTGCCCATCTCTGTATCTCCTCCAGGAGCCAGGAAAGGGAGGGATGCATCTCAGGCAGCATCGGATACTTTGAGAACTTCTGAAACGCATAGAGAGACATATTCTTCCAACAGGCCTTTTTTAAATGAGGTACATCCTATAAAGCTGCAACCTCATTCCCCCTTCTATGTTTCAGACTTTTTTGAGGAGGATAAACCAGACAAACCAGCCATAACCCCACATGTCAGATGTCGTGTTGACATTAAACCAGATGCTGCTGTACTCCAGCATACATCTAGGCAGGTTCCCAGTGTACGGACTGAGCAACTATGGCAGAGATATTCCCAGGCCAGTAGCAATAGAGGTTTGTATGTACCACGACAGATTGTCTCCTCACCAACGCCCACTCCAAGCGAATGCTACAGTGGAGATTTTCGACAAGGATACCACTATACCACCAGCATGTCTCCAGTCTCGTACCAGCATCTAGACATGCACAGAATGCCATCACCAACAGCACCGTATCTCAGTCAGGAACAAAGAGCTTATTCAAATCCCAACATACCAACTAAGTTTTTCTATACGGAAGACCCTGTTCGGTATTCCATCCATCCCTTCTCTAGAGCATACTATCAGGATGATCGGTCCAGTCTAACAAGCCATGGCAGTACTATGACTAGTCAGAATGACCCAAGGACTCGATGGGTGCACACCCTTCCCATCAGATCATATTACACAGACCATGTCTCCAATCGAGAGCCAGCACATTCTGTATATAGTAGACCATACTCGACAAGTGAGGCTGGATCATACATCTCTCAAACACCGCTGTCCAGACCTTATTATGGAGATGAAAGTCGCTTCAATCCATACCATCTGAACAACTCAAGGTTGTGTTATACCAAGCTGTTTAATACTGCTGAAGAGCAGTACATTCCAACAAGACTGTATCATACAGAAGGTCGTCGTCGCCCTCGAATGTCGCAAGCTTTCTCAGATGACTGGTATCGCTCAAGTATATCTGGATTCTCTAACCAATCATCCCAGCACACACCGCCGACAGTAAGACCAGATGCCAGTATACCCCCATGGTTTACTAACAGCTGTGTGGAGACAAGTCGACTAGGCGCGGAGGCTAAAAACCATTCCAAATCTTGGGATAATATTCTGCATCCCAGACATGACAGAGAGCAGTCTGTACCTCGTGGACGCAGCTACGAAAACCTGTTTTACCAAGCGAGGCATGGAACATCCACTGATATTACATCTCAGCCAGTTATACTTAACCTCTCAAGTTCACCAAGACGCTATGCTGCACTGTCACTCTCCGAAACCTCATTAGAGAGGGGCTCAGGCAATCCATGGAAGAACACCAAAACTGGCCACTGGTTTGTAACTCCTGAGATCACAATAACAGACAATGACATATGTGCAGGAAATATCAAGAGGCATGATGTGCACTCAGTCAGCTGGGACACACCTGACAGTGAAAAGATGCCATCTCTGAGGGTGATGCATCAGAAGCAGCCACCTAACTCAGCAGACATAACCAAAGACAAGAAACATAACAACTTCTCCCTTCAACAAAGTCTTGAGCAATTGGATGAGCTATTAGCTGACTTGGTTGTTGACTATAAACCACCAACCAGCAGAAAATCAAGTGAAGACCTTTTGGACCAGCTGAAACAACTTATTACTGAAGATGAAGAAAAAGACAAAGGATTGTCTGGAGTGGAAACCCAGCAGAGTTTGAACACACAGCTTCCATCCAGCAAATCTAGTCCAGACACAATCAAAGACCCTGATAGTGGGTGTGATGCTTTACAAAGGAGTGCAGAAGAGTGTTCTCCAGACCAGAGCACAGATGAAGATGACAGCATGGTATGTGCTAACAAGAAGTGCAACAGGATGGAAAGTATGTTCAATGCTTGCTTGTACTTCAAATCATGTCACAGTTGCTACACATTTTACTGCTCCCGAAACTGTCGGAGGGATGACTGGGAAACCCATAAAGAGACCTGTCTGTATGGCCGTGTCAGCAGTGTGTGTCGGCACACACTCAAGTTTTGCAGAGAGAATTCGGAGATCCATAAAGCCTTCTCTCGTGTTGCTAAAGCTGGCTACCTCTCCAGAGGGAGAGGCGTTCTCTTCCTGGGGTTTGCTAATCCAGAGACAGCTGACAACTTCTTGCAAGTTGGGCTGGAGAGCCTCCTCATGTCTCCCACATACTTATCTCTCAGAGAACTTGATGGCTTCAAAGACAATCTAGGTGAATACTGCAAGGAACTGCAGCAGGCAGGTAATGAGTATGACCCCAATGAATGTTTCCTTCTGAATGTATCCATAGCTGTTGGGGAACTAGTGCCTAACAGACCTTCACCAAGAATCCAAACACCAACAGTACGAAAATATGCAAAGGTGTCCCTGGCTTCCTCCAGCCCTGACAAAAAGGTACTCAAGAAGGATAATGAAATGGAAACTCTCATCCTCACTCCCCCACCAGGCACACCAGACATTGACAAGGAGGGGGAAGAGGGAAGAAAAGCAAGAGAGGTGTGCTTTGTCAATATCCAGCGTGAGCTCAGGACAAGGGGAGTCTTCCTTCGCCACGAGTACCCCAAAATCTATAATCAGCTGTGTGAGTTTGTGGAGAGCAACAAAAGATTCACTCCAACTACTATTTACCCAGTAGATAAGAGAACAGGGAAACAGTTCATGTGCATGATCATGGCTGCATCAGAGCCAAGAACACTGGACTGGGTGGGAACCCCTCATCTCTTGGATGATATTATATAGTACAGCACTAAAATGTAACAATAATGATGTCAGCTACACTATCTGTATATACTGTAAATATATCAGGTGATCTAGGAAATTGAACATTGTTATGGAAATATGTGACTATATGACTAATCTTACCAATTCTCTTTCTCTCTCTCTCTCTTTTGCTCTCTCTCTCTCTCCCTTTCTCTTTTGTTTCCTCCTTCTAGTCTTTATATGCACAGACACACACACACACACACACACA